>CAJNJA010017486.1:0-10944 GCA_905231915.1 Symbiodinium necroappetens
CGCACGCACGCACGCACGCACATCGATTTGGGCACAAGGGCCCCGAAAATCACGCTGCAAACAACATGCCCAGAAGCCTCAGTCTCTGACTGGCTGAACAGCGGCAACGCCGATGCCGGAATTGCAGATCCTTGCTGGCGTGTCACATCAAGGCTTTGAGATGGCTCCATGACCTCAAGCCGAAGCAAAATTGACATTGATGGGCCTGCTGCGCCTGCACTTGAATGCAGCTGTTGGCTGTCAGGCGCTCTGTCAGCAATTCTGGCCATGCCCTTTCGAACGGTTTTCCGTAAATGTCACTGTCGAGCTTACGATGCGACAGCGACTACCCTGTGCACTGAAGTCTGCATGTAGTTTGCATGAAGAAGCTGTAGTTGCTCAACATTGCCGGGAGTCGGGGCAGACGAACCGTCCACACACCGGGCTGGCCTTGCATTGCTCTGCATTGCGCACATACCGAGCCGTCAGACTGTCCCTATGTCTCCTGACATCTCGCCTCTTGCTGAGACACCAATTCAGTCTCCTGCTTGTTCTTGATGGTAATGTTAAATAAAGTGTGCGGGTGGTCCGACGCAAAGCTCAAGCATCCACTACCATCACAGTTTCAGTTTGCCGTCATGCCACTGAAACGGCCTATTTGATGAACTGCCCTGAGCTTCAGGATTGCTTTTTGTGATTGGCCGAGGGAAGCTATGCCTTGGGAATGCTAAGTGCCAGGGAGGTCTGTGCGACAATTGCACGGCTTGCTTCTTTGCAGATCGTCTGTGCGTGAGGGTTCTCCTAGCACGTGCTTCGGATCTGCTGGGTCTGGCAATTGCAAATGACGGCAATGAAAACACCTCCACAGGCTGCTGATTCCATGGGGTCTTGGCGCATTGTACTGCACAAAAGCCTTGGACCTTTTGGTGCTCCAAGGTGCGGCATCGCTCTTCCAACAGGCTTCCGCACAGTCAAGCTTGGGACGGTGAGGACACGCTCGGTCTGAGAAGGCGGTGTCGGATTCCGGCTCTGGGAAGCTTCGGAACACCTCTTGGCAATCTCGATCTGCTCGTGGTCTTTCTCAGCCGCTCTCCGAAGTCTGAATCTTTCAGCTGTTGAAGCCGGCGCACCGCTGCGTCGGGGTGGGACATGGCAACTCGCACCGATCTAACCCTGTGATCACAGGACTGCCAAACCCTCCATAGGCAATAGAGGAGTAAGCAACCGTGCGCTTTGGCACATCCACTAATTACAAAATCACTGCACCAGGCACAGTTGAACAAAACACACACAGCTCCAGCTAAATGTGTTGCATTCATGCTGCAACTTCCGTCAGGGAGACCTTTGCAGTCCAGCACGGAGTGGTTTGAAGAGGTCTTCTTGGAGACTTCACGAGTCCAAGCATGCAGGTGACATTTCTCCTTTCTAGCTGGACCGTCCTACACCGGAATGCCACAAAGGCCACATGTGAAATGAAGTTTTCGAGTTTCTCCTGGACCTTGGACAAGTCAACAGCGGTGGAACAGCTGTGCCCTTCTGGGTCTGCAAGGATGTACGGCCCACATGTTGCCTCAGCGATGCGGTTCAGCTGCTCCGTTTTCAATGACATTCCCAAGACAACCCACTACATGGCAACTCCGCGTGAAGGCAAGAGAATGTGAAACATCCGAGTTTGGCACCCAGGCCACGCAACAGCTTTGATGAATCTCGAGAGAAAAGGAAAGAGACCATCTGGGCAAGCGAACGACCGGGATAGTTCGCCTCGAATTCGTTGCGAGCTGCATGGTGCAAGGCAGCATAAGATAAGCGGATAAACGCAAACTCTCAGCTTGCAAAAGCAATGTCATCTTCTCCAAGATCGGAATGCCATAAATAGGGGGTCAAAGAGGCCAGAATGAGCACGCGTTTCGTTGGATTTGGACATGTGTCAGCCCACGATAAACAGCATCGTGCTGCAGATTTCTGTAGATCAGAATGATATTATCACTCAGGGCAGTCCGCGGGTGCAGCGAACAAGTCCAGGACTTTCTGCCACAGCAGGTGCACCATGCATGTTTATGAAGTGCCGAGCACACCAAAAAACTGTGAGGAAATCTTCGCATTTTAAAGCCTGAGCTCAGCCTCTTGAGCGAGACTAAACAGTTCATAAACAGCTCTGCGCACGATATGATGCCAACGACTGTGCACTCAGGCTCACCCCCTGGATTTGCAGACTGAAAATACCCAATCCACCATGGTAGCTTCGCCCTTCACCCAGAGGTGCCTCTTTCGCGAAGTGGTGTCTGGAGCCACCATGCGCTCAAGACAGGCGTAGCCCACTTCCCCACAGCCTAAACGACAGGCACATAATACTCAAAAGCGTGGACCGAAATGGTTCCCTGCCTCAGACGTCACTGAATTCTGAACGGCGGGTGACCTGACGGAAGGGGCCGAGGAGCAACTCCACAACATGTACATCAAGCGGAACAAATCAAGGAACGGTGACTGCCCATCAAACCTAATCTGGTTGAATGCAGGCGTCGTCGATGTTATCAATACAGCCGGTTCATTGAAGAATCTAGAAGGTGCGAAGAAGGCAGCATTCGTGCAGAAACTGCATGACATCACGACCTACGAGTAGCTGAACCAAGCCTCAGTTCATCTGCAGTGTACCTTAAATTTGAAACAGCTCATGCTTCACTCGAACGCATGCACTTCAATCGCTTTGCACGTGCACATGCTCTTCTCAAGATGTTTCAGATCTCTGTTGCAGGCTGTTGCAGCCTCGAGCAGCCTCCAAACACAGCCCAGTTTCTGTCGCGTGGCATCGAGGTCAAGCAAGCCGAGCACCTGAAGGGACTCAGATGACTCGCCTGCGAGACACGCACATCCACGCCTGGCCACGGTTCAAACCATCCGGGGGTTTCAGCATTCGCTCCAGGTCTTGGTCCTCCAGCAGACCCCGCCGCCACAGAAATTCCAAGGCGACCTAAGTCCGAAGGCACCTCTAAATTTAATTGCCCTGAGAATGGAGGAATGCTTGTCGTCGCTACCAGCATCGCGGCTGAGACCCATCTGGTTGGCAAGCCAAGTTCGGAAGCACACGGGGGCAGGAGAGGGAGAAAAAAGAAACGAGGGGGAGAAAAGACTGTTGCGACTGTGCCAGACATGCAAGATGTCTGGGACCGCAACACCCTCATCCATGGTCTTGTGGCCGACATGCAGAAGGCAGGGGCCTTGGTGGCAAACGGCACACTGCCGGCACGACATTTAGCACACCAGACTCAGTCTTCTCTCGGCAAACGGCCGACTACTCCCCTGAGCATAGGGTGGTTTCGCGTTTCCACCGTCTTCACACCGTGCAACCTGCAAGCATTTGCGTAAGCTGTTAGCTGATCCGCCCGTTCATGCAGCACTAGCAACTCAGGTCCCTGCAACAGCGACGCGTAAGGATCTCGCATGGAAAAGCACGGCAGCTGCAGACTGTCCTGCAGACTAGCCAACTAACCGTGCACTAGAGCCCAATCCGACCCACCAGGATCCCCAGGCATACTAACCGTAACTAACCAGGCTCAAGCAACACAAGACATCAAAAAACAACTGCGGGATGGGCTGTGTTCTTCGGAGTTTCCCCTGCCACAACGAACGACGACCAACAACAACAACAACCACCACAACCACAACCTCAACCACAATCTCAACCACAACCCCAGCAGCGGCAGCAACAACAACAACACCAAGATCCATGAAGCAGCAGCAGCAGCAAGCCAAAAAACAAACAATCAAACCCAACAACGGAACCATCAAACAAAAGAACTGCGAAAGTGCGCTGTACCAGAATGGCACACGAACACTACCTTAAAGTAGCGCCTTCACTGCTCACTCAGCTTCCGATCAAAGTAACACTGAAAGTCACGGAGCGCCTCTTTCCAGGGACTGCGCAAAGTACATCATGATCTTGAGCCACGAAAATGCATTGTAAAAAGTGGGGAGGACTCTCACCTATACAGTTTCAATCGCCTCCTTGAATCACAAAGTGTACAGAGCTGTGCATTCACACCCAAAAGTGTGCACTAGCATCCTATCCGTCGATAAACATGCAAAGGCACATCCTCTGCATTCAAGCGCTTCTGTTCACGGAAAATGGACGACTCTTCTTTGAATCTGCAACGTCTCAATCGACTATCGATCGTCTCATGGTGATGTAGAGGAACATACTGCTCAGTTCGACAACCTTTGGACATGGCAGGTGTAGAAAGCTACTCCCTGAATCCAAAGCGACTGCAGATCACTCGAACATGACGTGTCATGCATGTGCAAATGCACTTTGAGGGCAGAACATCAATCAAGACCCCCACAGGCTGAAACGACAAGTGATGGGTGCCGCAGATGTCACACTGAGTGTTTTGGATATTGCACAGCGAGGGCCTTTGTGACCCTTGCCTCCTTTGCTGCTGCCTGTGGTGGCTGCTTCAAGTCGGATATGTAAATCAAGTGTCTGAGCCTCAAGCTTCTGAACTGTCTTTTCTAGTTCGGTAATTTCTTGGGTGGTTAATGCGATGAACTCAGCTAGATGACTCTTGAGAATTTGGTCTCTGACCAAATCCGTAGCTGCTGCCTCAGAGCTATCCGCATCAGCATCTGAGGTAGTTCCACGACTGTCGGTGCTGTCAATCTCACGGAGGAATAGGTCATTGGGTGCTGTGGCCAGGCACTCGGCACTCGTGTCGGTCTGGTACAACAGGCTGCATGGTACTGAGGTTCCAAATCTCCACGTGTGCAGGTCTGAAGACAGTTTTGCGGCAAGAAGCAAAAGCTACGCACTGAATCCGAAAGAACTGCAAACCACATGAATCATGACATGTGAAGACGAAGCAGCATGCAACATTCTCGGAAACGGAAGGTAGTTTTTACCGCAAAGCAAAAGCTTCGCTGCAGCGAAAGAACGGCTTCGCAGTCAGAACATGATGCAAAACATGCTGATGTAGTTGTTAAACAAAAGGAAGAGATGAAATGAACTATGCTCAATCACCAAAAGATGGCGAAGCCTTTGTTGCATGCGTTGGAGGCGCGGATGCACCACCTCTTATCACGCGCGCGAACCATGTCAATGAATTGAGAAGCTACGCAGTCCGCCTTTACGCCTCCCGAATCAAGGGTGACATGATTCAGCTGTCTGGTCGGGGCCACGCCCGTGACGCAAATCGGGCGGGGTGACTGCCATCCACCAAATTTACCGGCTTGTTCCATCGCTAGGGTCCGGGAGTAGTTGTGGGCTCGCGTGTAGAAACCACGCGAAGGAAGCCAAGTGGTGTCGGCAATCATGAAGTTGCTTGGCCGCACCATACCCGAAGTAAGAATCGAAACCGCAGCAGCTACAGTTGTATTGCGCGTGAACAAGATGGGATTCATCTGCGGCGAAGTCTGACGGGCATCCCGAAGTGGCACCCTAATCTTCACCTTGAGGTGAATGTAGTTCTTGCTGTCTTTCGTTCCGAGGCTTACAGAAACAAGCTCGTTATTGCCAACAATCTCCGAAGGAATCAGCAGGCCCACAATCATCTCATGAAACAGTGGTGGCACAACAGACAGATCATAGCCATCCGACGTTGCAAGATCATAAACATACTGCCACACTGTTGCTGGCAAAGAGGCTTCCGTATCCTCAGTAGGATCGTTCGTAACATACGAGCTCCGAGCGAATCTCAGAAATGCACTTCTACCGTGCAGGCGAATCCATCACAAGCTTTCGCAAAGCCAACATGCATGCCACCAACGCCGCCCAATCATACCGAAAGTTAGCCTTGAACCTGATAGGCCCAGCAGCAGCACACAACATCAACTCATGTAGGAACACGCAGTTGGGGTTCCCGCTTCCACGGCATTTCAAAGCAATGTGTATGCACAGCAGAGCTCTGAAACTCATCATCATACAGGTGGGAAGGAACATGGGAACAGGACGTGGCATCGGGGCGGGTGCTGGAATTGGATCAGTGGCAGGGTTGGGTGCACTGGAAGTGGCTGTGGCAGGGGCGAGTGCAGTGGCAGGTGGAGTGAGAACAGTGACGTGAGGTGCTTCAGGTGGAGCGGCACTTGTCGAGGGTGGCCCTTGCATGCCGACCATCATCGCCTGGTGCAGCAAAGGCATGCCATGACTCACAAACAAATCTTCGTGTCCAAACTCCATCCGCACGGTCATGTTCCCTGCTTGCAAAAAAGGCAGCTGCTGGAGGTAGCTGCGGGGAAGCAGGGGCAACGTCATAATTAGCCGAGTGGCGAGGAAAGACTTGCGGGGGAGGAGGGTTGATCGGAGTGAAAATCGCACGCGGATCGGGCGCAGACTTCTGCACCGGCACTGTTGTCAAAGACGGAGGGGCGGGCCGTGGGGAATCCGCAGGGGGAGGTGGGGGAGGCGGGTAGGGTGCATACCGAGGCGGGGGCCGGGGAGGGGAGGCAGGTGGAGGGGGATTCACAGCCCATCCCGGAAGGGGGAGGGGAAGCAGACTTGGGGCGAGCGCTCCAGCCATGATGTGATGCTGCATTCCGAATCAAATCTATGACCACAACATGTAAACACTAACATGTCATGACGACTCACGAGAAACATGCACTTGATGAGCAGAAGCTGCAGGCAGAACAGCGGTCACCGTCAACACATCATGTCATGAACATGAGCATATGCACTTCTGAAGGCAAGGCGAGTGTCGACTCGACTAACCTGAACTACTATGCGAGACTCAGATCGACGTAGATGACAAGCAATTGGTCCCAAAGTTCACGGGGGAGAAGGCGTAGGGCTTAGGAAAAATGACCGGTCGCATGACCAATGCACAGCACGAACTTGCCACTCTCTGTATAGCCTGGACTGTCTCAACAACTTGACAAGTGTAGGCCACAACGTATGAAGAGGATGACCATGTCGAATGTACAGCTGGGTCAGATCTTCCAATTGTGGAACAATATGAACACGAGGTCGAGTGAGCTCGTGATCGAAAACCTGAAATTGCAAACGACAAAGAATTGGCACTAGCAGAACTGCGAAACTGACTAGCATGCGTGTTCAATCGCATCGTGATGCTGCGTTGCGCGGCGTCTATCCGAAAACCCAACAATGGTTCATCACCAACATCCTCCAGAAGTAAAGAATCGCCATAGAAGGTCTCCGACATGTAGACTTGCCATGGAACTGGACGAATCACGGGGTCGGCGGAGAGAAATGCCCGATTGTCGACGTATCGAACAGCGCACATCAAGAGTCGAGAAGACTGCAGGAATGTTATCAGTTCTCCCGAAACAATAATTCCTGAACGCCAGCAACACAACCGCAAAGTATCGGTGCACAGGGCGAACCCATGCTGGCCCCTTTCACTTGACGAAAAACGTGTGGTCCCACAGTGAAGAAGGATCGCTGCCAGAAATATTGTACCAAAGGGAGAATGGGACGGAGACGGAGCTTGCTAATGCGACGTCGAAGACGCCTCCAGGTGCCTCGAAAGGCTCTAGTCAGACGAGTAGCAGACTGTGACGAGACTGAAAGAAAGGGATTCGGATCAGTGATCTCCTGAAGTCGCCGAAAGGGTGCAATCAGAATCTGTACAGACTGAAGAATGCGAAAGTGTGGAACTGCGTCGTAGAAACCAGCGATATCTTGCTGCTCCAACGTGAGATCGAAACGGTGATGAAGAGAATGCATCACTTGCCAAGCTGTGCGTAAAATATAAAGTCGTCCTGGATGAACGCTGTCTGTGCAATCGCATTCAATGCCACACTCAACAGATTGCCCAAAGGTGTGATCCAAGTGCGAGTGTATGATACAATGGGCGTGGCCTTCATCCAGCCGTTGCTTTCTTTTGGAAGAATGTACGCATAAGGTAGTGAGCGTTTCCAATAAATGTCCAACCAGCTGCACTTTTGAACCGTTTAGGCTGAGCTAGACGCAGGTTGTCAAGAATGGGGTTTCTGGCTTGGCCCCTCGCCCTTTGCAATCGAAGTGGGGTTTCTGGCTTCGCCCCTCGCCATATCAAATCTCTGCACTTTCATGCCAATATTCGGCCGAAGACGAAAGCGGCCTTGTTTGCAGGTACAGGTGGTTGATCANNTCCCCTGTCTTGGAATAGCTTCGTTGGCACAGGTAGCCTGTGCCCCGTGCTGAAAAGTACAGAGTCGAGTCGTGTCCTCGGACTACCCTTAGTTTAGCTGTCGGGGTGCAACAGCAACAACAACAACAACAGCAACAGTACGGCGTCAATGAAAAGCCAAGGGAAAGCTGTTGCAAAACAACGCAAAATTCAAGCCCAGTCATGAAGCGAATTCCTTGCCATGACAGAAAAGAAAGGGTCTTCTTTCGAATCGACCCTGTCATGAAACGACTCCATGGCTATGGAACTCAAAAGTGGAGTTCAACACCAGCCTTCTGAGAATGTGTTTCATGCAACAGGATTTCATGTTACCCCCTGCATGATGTGAGGTCACTGCTATGGCACTGCATGGCGGACATGTGGTCGAACCCCAACCCTATCATCTTGCGACTATGCTTCCACAGCATGATTAAAAGAAAAAAGCACCTGTTCCAGAGCAAAAGGTTATCGAATCGGCGAGAAGGCTGCAAACCCACGTCTCATGCCATGCTATGACGAATGGCATGGGATCTCGGATCATGGCGCGACCACTACTGCCCAACAACACAAAACACAAGAAAACAATGCACGTCTGCTGAAGCAAGGCATCGTCAAATTGTTACAGCTGGTCCCGCCTCCGACGTCGGAGCGCGGCCCTTTCCATGCTGCCTCTTGGGATTGCTGGGGCCTCTCAGCTGCCGCTTCTTCGGCTGCACCCACTCTGCGGAGGCGCAGCATGGCAAGAGCTGTCGGCGCAAAGGCCGCAGCGCAAGAGCTGCGCTTGCGAGGGAAAAACCAGCGCAGATGGAGGCGGATGTTCCGAAAGACTTTCTTCGAGACTTCGATCGCCAAGACTTTCTTCGAGCCGTGAGACTCCATCGAAGAAGTCCAGCAGCCGGAGCGGGGACACCGACACCCAAAGGTGATGCATTGATCACCCCCTGGCGCGGTTGCATTCAGGAGCACTTGCAGGGTGTACGGCCACCAGTGTCGAAAGCTATATGAGGGTGGGTTGTTCTATTCCACATATTGCATGGCGTTGCTGGCTGTTGGGAGCCGACATCTTGGCATGAACAGCTGCAGGACTGAGACGCGAAGCTTTGCAACTCACTGGGTTCGCAGCTATGTCCTTTGTCAAAGCTTCCATCTGCGCGGCCGACTCTCGACAAGCAGGCATTGAATTTGTCAGCAAATGCCTTGCCTCCTGGTTGGCTATCCTGAACTTGTCCTAGCTGCAACGCTCGCGTCATGCAGTGGGACGGCTTGACCCCGATGAAGGTTCCAAATGTCCTCTAGGTTTAAAGCTGTCGGTAATTGGCGCCCGCGCCTTCATACATCGTGAACACTCGGGCAACAGCTTCGGGAGACCCTAGGCAAGTCACTGAGAGCACGGCTGTTGCCCTTGCCGACCACCTTTAGCCGCCTCAAGCTTTTTGGATGCACTGGGCCGGCACAAGCGGCATGCTGTATCAACTGAGCACACAGCCTTCTTGCCCTTGTCTACAGGCGATGACGGGAGGTCTGACAAGGCCTGCATCCAGGAATAAATGCATGCGTCAGCTGCACTTTGCTTTTGGCCTCATCTGTGTCCTCCAGGCCGGAGGCCCTGTCTGCATCCCGCTGCAGGTAGTCGGCGAGCATCTCATTCTCCATTCCTTAGCGGCGAAGCTCGGTAGGCTTCGATCCATGATCAAACGCATGCGAAGCGAGACCCATGCCCAGGATTTCATTCTGCTTCTGCAGGTCAGCAACCTGCCGCACTTTCGTCAGGCAAGTTGCCTCCGTTCTCGATCATCTGTCCGAGATCTACATGCATCTTCATTGATTGCCCAAGCATCACAGCTAGTGAATGCTGATGACTGGTGCAATTGGCGAATCGCATGCCGACACCAATGATGCTCCGTGTTGTGCTGATGGCTCCATATCTCCAGCGACACTGCGACAGCTCCGCTCGGTGGTCAGGGGATTTGTGCAAAAGTGTCTGATGGCAACGTGGGCAAGGGAGGTTGAGGGATGAGCCCCTTGAGCGAGTGGTGAGATTTCCGTGACGGGTTTCTAGGTCCTAGAAGAGAGCTTTTGCAGAAGCTGACACCACCTTGTCTTGCAGCTCTGGCAATGTGGCCATTCCGTGGCCTGTCGCCACATCACATAGCAAATCGGTGAGTGGACTGCCCCCTTTCACACTCGGCTGCGAACTCGGCAACTCAGCGCATGAAGGCACACCAAGAAATGACTCCTACCTATCAAACCGACTTCACCTTGAGGCCAAAGCCGCAGGATTATCAGAGGTCACTGCAGTGCATGACAACTCATTGCGCGTGAAGACTTGCGAGGTTATGCGTTCTGAAGCGCTCGGAATCAGATCGGAGACAGAGCTGTACAAGCTGAAGAAGGTGAGGCCTCCGTGTCAGCCTCTCAAATCCCTTCGAATTAAGCCAATTGCAGTGGAGCAACGGAGCTGCTCATTCTTGCACAGCCGCTCAAGGTCTCTGGCCAAAAACACAGAAATCTCGGTGGGTTCCAGAGGCACCAACCTTCTGTCCTTCCCAGTCTGTCCTAGCGTCTGCCTCTCTGTCCGTGCATCTGTCCCTTTGTCCGCCTCGCAGTCCGTCTCTCTACCGTCTCTGTCTGGTCTCTGGCCCGGTCCGGTCCTGCCCATCTCTGTCTCTCTCTTTCTTTCTGCAGGGCTTAGGAGTCGTCCGAGCTACCCTCAGGCCATAGTCTTTGCTTTGCTCTGCTTTGGGGATGGGGCATGGGCAGTCCCCACACCCCGCGCTCCAGGCGTAGTCTCAGTCTCTTCTTCTTCTTCAGCACAACGTAGTCTCAGTCTCTCTCTCTCTCTCTCTCTCCAGGGACAGAGGAGCCGGGA
>CAJNJA010017487.1:0-29386 GCA_905231915.1 Symbiodinium necroappetens
TTTGCTTTGCTTTGCTCCGGGGATGAGGTGTGGGCAGACCCCACACCCCGCGCTCCAGGCGCACCCCCTCCAACATGTTGTTAGGATGGGGTGTCTGTACGTTGGTTTGTCGGAACGAAAGTGGGTGCGGTGTGTACGCCACCGTGGGGGCAGGTTGAAACACACTCTCTCTCTCTCTCTCTCTCTCTCTCTCTCTGTTTATAAGATAGGGGACATGTTGAATCAACCCTCTGTCAGTTTATTATCCTGAGCCATGGTTTTTAGGGCACAGGATCTTCACTGAAAAATTGTACTCATACCCCGAAACACTTCTAACACTTCCAGCTTCCGGAGGTCTTCGGAGTAGTATCGAACCCGCAGGCCCGCCACGACAAGCGGAAACAGCAAGAACACCACCTCGGCACCAGACTGCTGGTGGTACGAAAGGGGCCAAAGGTTAGACTGTACGTATATGAGGAACGAACTATACCAGGATATTACTACTGATGATTCAGGCCTAATAATCATGTTATCAAGCACTTCAAGAAGCACTTCAGCGGCGACAAACACTGGACAGCACCATAGTACAAATGTGGTTGCCACAAAATAGGGCAAGTTAAGACAAGAGGCCACTGCAAGCCAATGCCCGTGCAGCAACTGCCAGGAGCCCTGAAAAGCTGCCTTCAGCTTGTGGAATTTGAATGTGAACACCATGGCCGATATCCACAGAACGACCGCGGCGGGCACCAGCACCGTGAGGATTACGAAGATGAGCACCATGACAAACATGAAGGAGTTCCCTTCCACGAGCTTTCGCAAAGCGACAAGTTGCATCTGGGCACGACCTTTACCCCGGCCACCACCAAAATTGAACACCAATGCCAGAACCCTGCCTGCATCGACTCTGCCCACACATGGTACCCACATCTGCACCGCGGCTTCATCAGGGGGTGATAGGTCGTACAAGCTATGTTTCAAGATATCCGTGCCGATCGTATATTCCCAGCACAGCCAGCCAGCAACGAACCTAAAAGCACGGTTTCTGTACATAGTGAGCAGCCTCTCGTGGTCCTTCAAGAACATCTGGCTTAGTATGGCTGCAACTTCGTCGAGCTTCTCGGTGGGATAGTTGGGATGCAGACATCCTGTGCGATGGTGCCACATCTCATGCAAAATCTTTTGGGCAACTTCCGGACGAAGATCACCTCAAGACGAACTGGCTGCTTGTGTAGATCAGTATTGGAAGTAACGAATATCACACATGTCATGGTCACCATCATGAGCTTCAACTTCACTGTCAATCCCAACATCTTGTCTTCACGTGCTGCCACTTTACAATGGCTGTTGTTACAGGTGCAGCGACGGCGAAGACTAGCAAAACACAAATGACGACTAGCAGTCTGGTGAGCATCGGCGTGCTCGTCGTCACCTCCGAAACTACACACATGTTTCGCCTTTTCTGTTTCTTGTTCTTTGAGGTGTGGGCACAAACATGTACCAACACTTCTCTTCTTCTTCTAATGCTTTCTCGGCCTAAGATTGCCGTACATAGACCTGGTGGTGCCAACAGCTCCTACTGTCCATGTTTCAAAGCTGCGACCGAGCACTATTGCTCCTGCAATCACAGTTCACGCTATTGCTACTCCTACTCCTGCTGCTCACCCTACGCCTGCGCCCTATCCATGGCCTACTCCCGGCCGTGGTCCTGTTTCTACAACGACAGCTACGGCTACGACGGCGACCGATACTAGTACTAGTACTAACACTAGTACTAGTACTAGTACATACCGGTAGGGGTAGAAACAGCGGCAGCAGCCGCAGCAGGAGGAGGAGTAGTAGTAATAATAGTCGTCGTACTAGTAGTAATAGTCGTCGTTACTAGTAGTAGTCGTAGTAGTAGTAGTAGTAGTAGTAGTAGCAGTAGCAGTAGCAGTAGCAGGTAGCAGGTAGCAGGTAGTAGTAGCAGTAGTAGTAGTAGTAGTAGTAGTAGTAGTAGTATGATGATGATAGCACTCGTACTTGCACTTCCCTTGATACCGCTGCTGTTGCTTCCAGTAACTGCTCATACTACTAATTATAAGGGGGCAGGCCGGCCACGCCTTCGTTAAGGCAAAGGATTGCACATCTCTGGACTCTGGACTAGCACCTCTCCTTGCCACATGGGCCGAATGCCAGTGAAGTGCCGTGGAACACCAGGCTTGTGACAGGTTGTCCCACGCCTAGGTGCGCAGTCGCAGACCCGGAGTCCGGGCACATCGCCAGCTTCTTATCCTCACTTGGTCTGCTTAGTTGCAGCATTGTTTGTTGCATTTGGTCGCGAATCTGGGCCAATAGAGTTTGGTTGCGGCACCAGAGTTCCGAGGCGAGCTTCATGCTGCCGCAGAAGTGGTTTGAAGCGGTGCTACACGAGCTTCATGCCGCGGAAGTGGTCTGAAGCGTTGGCGGTGACAGAAACGAGGCATGCTCGAGACCTCAAAATTCCTGGAGCTTTCGAGGCAGCGGCGCTGGTGCTTCTGCATGTACAGGTATACTGTTGCATAAATAAGCAAACGAACAAACGTAAAATCACTGGTATATACCTGTGTATATGTAAAAGGTTTCAATGTCAGCGAATAAACCATTTACCCTAGATAAGTACATTGATGCCAAGTCGCTTCCTCCAACCGAATGATGCATCTTTGCTAGCTCTTCGGCCACCTCCAGGGCAAAAGAGCGCGGAGGAAACTGGCCTTGAAGATAGGAACTCAAACCGAAGACCACTGGAAATATATGAAGGCAAGAGTCTTAGTGCTGTCACTTTAGCTGCAGGCATGCTCTCATACGCTTTGTACTCTGTTACTATGTAGTACCTTTCTTTATCTCCTGCAAGATACATCTCATTGCAAGGAGGGTGATGGCTCTTCGTTTTCTTTCTGCAGCAAATCCCTGGCCTAAACGTTGTAACCGAACATGACCTAGCTAAACTATGCCCAACATGACCTCCCAAACTACGCCCCAACGACCGACTTGTCTACCCGCCCAGAAAAAGAAAACAGCAAGAAGAGCTCCATGGCCCCCTCCTCGTGCGACCATTTGGGGGGATTCACCGGAGCTGCCATGACGGCACCAAGCTCTGCAGACTGGGGCCTTCCTACCTTTTTAGTTCTCGGGGAAGAAGAAGAGACTTGGCACCAGAAGTTGCTACAGTCACGCGAACATCTTTACAAAGGAACCGATGACAGATGAGGACCAACATGGCCTAAACTAAACCCCGAACTCTACACCACAGCTATCAGAATGAGAATCGTCGGATCTTCGGCGAAGAAGAGTCAACCCACTCTGCTTACCCACGAGCTTGAGCCGCTAAGGGCACGGACGCGGCTGGATTCGGGCTTGGGGTGGCTTGGGTTCGGCGCGTGATTTTTTGTTTTTGCAAGCTCGCTGCAGAAGCACCCATTTGCTTCGGTGTTTACTAGGTAGGGCTCTGAGCAGCAAAGGGCTGGGGTGTGGCTGTGGCTAGAGTTTGTTGCTAAGCGCAAACGGAAAAAAAACGTTTTTTGCACCTGGTGCCCTGTTCTCGAAACCAGTGTTGGACCTGTTCAGAGTGCAGCATTTCTGGCGCACCACTGAAAACTTGCCAAAGACCTATCTGCCTCGACGACGAGAACTTCTGCATTCAGCTTTCCACGACGAGACCAACAGACGTCCAGAGCATTGGCATGTTGAGTTACTGTTGAACACAAAGGCGACTTTCCAAACGACTCGTTGAGTTTCGTGCTGTTTTGGAGGTGCAAGTCACAACACTTGCTCAAACACATCGGCAGCCGACCAAGCTAGCCTACATTGTGGTGGGCAACAGATGCGAGTATTGAAACATAAGCTCTCAACAAACAACCTGGATGCCAAGGCTCATCTTTGCTCCCAGAAGCTTCTGGTGGATCGCCAGTAGTGGTGCAGCAGTGAGGACATCAGCAGAGACATCTTGGCCTCCTCAAGGATATGCATATGGTAGTTCTCTAAATTAGGGTCCCTTTTAGGGTCCATTTTATAAGGGTGCCGTACTATATTGGGGACCTAACAAGGGACCCTAATCTAGAGAACTGCCCATATACTTATCACATGCATTGTTGTGTAAGCGACATAGTATGGTACAGGATCTCGCCACTATAGCTATAAGCAACCCACGGAAGACTCACTGAGCATGCGTGACACTTAAATAATTTTAAGAGAAAGCTGCTTATTTGTGGGACATAGTCCGAATATGTACTTACATATTACAACTGAATTTGGCTATCGGAGGTTCACTGACAGGATCCCAGGAGATTTGAACAACATCGTCCAACATCCTGGGAGATAACTTTGGAGACAACTTCATCCCACATTACCTCCAAAACATCGGCCTTCCGGCGTACGTGGGCTCCGAGTTCCAGGGCTGCCTCGCATGTGAGGGAGGGGGGCGGGGGGTCGGTGGAGGCACAAACCATGCTCCGCGTTTGCTTTTCATGTTGTAAAGTTGTCGGGCTCAGAGCAGCGCCGTTCATCTTGTCCTGACTGACGGGTTCGCTGCCAAACTATGTCAACTATGTCAGCAGCTAAGATTTTTAGGATGCAGTTTGAAGGGGAGCTGCGTTGCACTTCCTAATGAAGGATCGAAGATGCTCGACTTGAGAACGATCTTTGGCCATTTGCCACTGTCTGCACACGGCGCATGAGAGGCTGCTACGGCCTCCAAGCAAGTTTAGTCGAAAGGTGCATCGGAACCTATCCTGGGGAGATGCAAAGGGAAAGAAGATTCGCGCTCCATCCAAACTCAATAGAAGGCAGCAGACAAACTTACGCCTGGCGACAAAACTTCCAGGTCGAAAAAACTGCCACTGCCGGGTCCCAGGTAAGGGCCCGGATGCCCCTATAACCAGGATAGTAGGGGCAACTCTGCACATTGATGGAGCGAGACACGAGGCACAGAAGGCTGACAGAAAAAGTGCTACTGAAGAGGCCAACGGAAACATCAGAACAGGAGTTCGCTTGAAGGGGCAATGCAGCATGACAGCAAGCACGCAAGAAGACAAGGCCTAAAGCCCTTCAGCCAATAGCACCCGGCAACGTCTCTCAGCACAAAGGATCGCCAGCATCATAGCCCCTGTTAATTGCAGGAAAGGGAAACCCCCAACAACGACGACCAGCTCCCATGTCCTCCCATGCGGCCGGAAACTGAAGGCGCAGCATTTACGGTTTAGAGCAAGTCTTATTCCCTCAGCCCTAAACCCAGAAACTCCAATCACCCGAAACCCTTTAAACCCTATAAATCCTAAAACCACCCGAAACCCACCTCCCTCCGCGATAGCTTCGAGATCGGTCGGCGATGGCAGAGTTAGGCAAAGCTGCTCCTCGGAGCTCTCCTCCGCTTTGGGGCTTGGGGCTGATGGGCTACTAGAACGGTTACTACAAAGGTTACAATGTTTATAGTGGGTTTTTAGGTTTTAGGGTTATAGGGTTTATAATAAGGTTTAGGGTTTTCGGTTTAGGGTTTAAGACTTTTCGGGTATATGCAAGGGTTTTGACTCTCACACTCGCACACGGTGGGCAAGTCTTTTCCAACTAACGTCACATATCCCCAGCTAACTCCAAGCATGCATTAACCAGACCACAAGCAAGCATCAACCTAACGCAACGCAACAAACCTGATTCTGGGAAACTCCGTGGAGTGGCTGACGCTCATGCCAAGCAGAGCCGCTTCATCAATGGCCAGGTCGAAGGCAAGATCGTCCGTGGCTCCGACAGCCTCGAACTCCAAACCCCACTGCAAATCCCGACCCGAAACTCCAAGCTACCATCTGGGACTTGAGTCCAAAAAGCGAGACACACGGATGCTAACACAGCGAGCTGGAAAAACAAACAAGACGAACACGGCTTAAACACCCTTACATCTTTGAGGACACCGTGCCGCCTTGCGACCCCAACACAGAGACTTGGTCTTCATGGACCAGAGTGGGGCATGAGATTCTTAAACTTAGTCTCAGACAGTTCAGGCTTCAGACGGCCTCAGGTTTAGGACCGCCGCTCCTCTGGTCCGAGGCGCCACCTGCACACCGACTTCCTTGGGCTCCTCGAAGGCTACACCCACCTCTGCCCGGGATGGGCCGCTGTGACAACTTCGGATGCAACCCTTCGGGCCTTCTTGGGGTGGAGACGCTTCTGGAGTGAAAAGGAAGCTAGAGGGTCCGTGGGGCCCTGGTTCCCTTGAAAAACAACAAGACGGCCTGGTTCGAGGTTCGACTGGCTTGCCACTCATCTGATCCAAAATGCCATGGCTTTGAGCTTGAAGTTGTGGTTGCGACTCCGTCACCATGTGAGGGTTTTGACAGTTGCAACAGCTTTCCGGCCGTAGGGGTACAGAGGGTCTCACGGTGAACCCTCGAGAAACAAACACGACATCCAACCGTAGACCTTCGGCCTTGTTTTGGCGCTTACGCTCGGATGAGTCCCCGAAGGTGTTAGGGTGTTGAGTCTAGAGCTTTGGGTTGAAGCACCAGGGGTGTCCTGCTGCGATGCAAAGGTCGCCAGTGGGTAAGAGCTCAGGTTCAGGGCCGCTCTTCGGGATTCTGGAGGGCTCCCGCAATAACTCAGACGCTGAGGCTTTGAGGCGACCGTCTTACCGCTCCCCCACAAAAAGGCCCCCGCGCCTTCTCCAAAGCTGCTCGAATGACGGCGCGGACGTCCTTCCAGCGGCTGGAGATGATCAACTAGCAACTACTGAGTAGACTATTGTATCGACCCTTGGATGCTGGTATACATGTTCCTGGGGCTAGCATGGTTTTTGGCAATGAAGCTGCTCGGGCAAAGCAAAACCCCTTTTTTGATTGATCTGCGAGAGCCTCAACTCCCAGAATCTGGCCGATACCAGGCATCCAAAAGGGCGTGCGCCTCGGGAGCATGGCGGAGGGAGGCGATCTCCAGAATGCCGGCCTCTTTGGGGGGCGATGCAGGCTTGGGACGTCCTTTGAGTCCGGTTTTCCTTGGGATTTTTCACGGATTTTTAAGTACAGGGTAATGTTGACGGCTCAGGTTTCCAGTCGTATAGGATTTGAAGAAGGATCTTTATCAGGATTACCTAAGTGGATTTTTTAAGGCTTAAAATATGGGGTCGCAACGTCATCAGACTTCAATCGGTTGGCTGGAACCCTTACGTAAGCCTCCTGATGTCAAACATCACGGGTGTTTCCATGCAGGCTGTACGTAAAGCAACAGCAATTCAGCAAAGAACCTCAATTGCAAGGTACCCCTCGAACCTTGACATCTCAACCCAAACCCCAGTTTCGAAGTGCTGGCCTTGCAAACCTGCTCCAGGCTGGCATGCTGCAGAAGCCTGCGTGCCAGAGTTCTCCAGATAGGCACATCCAGCTGGGTTCTACCTCCTTGAAACATCAGCTTCACTACCCTAAACCCATCCTAAACCCTAAACCCTACATATGACCCTATTTTGTTTGGACTGCGTGACCCCTTCAAGTGCTTTCGGATCGAAAGGCCAGGGCTTCTGGCTCTGTGCCGGTGACCCAAAGTCATCCCGTCAGACCCCGAATTTGGTCGTCCCCCACCCTCCCAAAGACTTGCAAAACTTAGCCTCTCTTTGCAAAGCATAAACCTGCAAGAGTCACCTCACCATTCCTAAATTTCCCGTGAACCTAAACACAGAGCCAGGGGTCGTCTCGCAACATTCCAAATGGCCACGGAAGGCGGCAGAGTGCAAGGCTGTCAGGTGGTCGCAGTCCTTTGCTGTTGGGAAAAAAAGTTCGAAAGCCTCAATCTTGGTTTCATAGTATGTTCAAACAAGAGCGAAATAACACTGACAACCCTCTTTCAATGATCAGAACTTGGAAGTTTTCATGGCTATCCCGAAATGGAGACCCTGCAGCCCACTCACCAACATCGAAAAGTAATGGAGGAGCCCTGTCTACACTCGCCGAAACTTTCTTATACATCCGTCTTCACATGGGCTCACGATCTAGAGGGCGTCAGCTTGTGCGAAGACTACCGAGATCAAACTCCCAAAGCTCCCATGGCCCCGCCACGAACCGATGCCAAGCTGCAGTTGCCCAGACCTCAGCTGCAGACATCCTGACGATGTGAGGAACCGTAAGCGATGAATTTGCGTTGCCTCTCTCACTATCTCTGCAGCACGGCAATTTGCAACAAGCCATTGTAAAACTGCAAGGGAGATCAATGTCAATGGTTGCGTTTGTGCCAGCCGGGAAGCAGTGCTGACTTCTGCCTTGTCAGGGACACGCCGTCAATTTCGCAAATGCTGCTCTTGCCGGGTCTGATTGCGACATGTTCAACTCAGGAGAGCTGTAACATCACTTCGCGGGTGCCTTGAGAAACCCGAGTCGCCAACCGGCCGGTAACCAGTGTTCTTCGCGGTTCTGCGACTGGTGACTAGTCACCGAAAGAACATCCACTCGATGCAATCCGAGAGTGAAAAACATCTGGCCTTCATGCTTCTTGCTGCTGCTGCTGCTGATAGCTACGACAACAACAATTACTCCTAAAACTGCTCCTGCTCATAACAATAATCATGACAAACATGAGAACAACACTAGGAATATTGAAAGTGAAAACACGAAAGTACTATCGATCGGTCATGATATGAAGCGGTGCGGAAGCATATGCCCAGCCTCGGCCAGCAGGACGCTTGCCACCGGCGCGTGCCCTGGCAGGGGCGTACCATAACGTGTTTTTAAGGCGAGTAAGACAAGCACCATCGGAAATCAATCAACGCCTTCAAAAGTCCGTCCTCATGAGAGCTTTGACACAGTGGTGTTCCAGTTTTGAAGTCCAAATGCTAAGCCCTGCACTAGAGGCACCCTTTGTCAGAGTCAGGGCAGCCACATCAGCAGGACCATAAAGCAACCACGAAGTGGACTTTCCTTGGTTCCTGATGGGTTGCTTCGGCCCTTTTCACGAGCTGGTCCTTGAGCCCCAGAAAGACACTGTGACGGTTCGGCTCGGACTTGACACTCTACACAGCCGGGGTGCAAGTGCTTATGACGTTTTAGAATCTCTACCAAGGTTTGTTTCTTTGGAGTATGTCTCGCACACCGCCTTTTTGAGCCAGCCAAGATCCGCCTAGACATGCCACAAAAAAGAACACCTCAATTAGACTAATTAGACACCGACAGAAGAGGAAAGGACATCCGAATCCCATCCTCCGCGTGCTGCATGGTGCAGTGCTGTGCGCCCGAACACATCGACGGCGTCCACAGCTGTGACGGACTCGTGGTCCAGGAGCAGCCTGCAAACCTGAAACTTGGAGGCCCTGCATTCAGGACATTATTGTTATTGAAAGGTTTTAGTAGGCTAGTTGGGCTGCCTTGGAGTTAAACATGTCTTTGCCATCCCGGAAAGGCAGGTGGCATCGTCGTGGCCAGCAGCTGCTGCATGGTGGAGGGCAGTCTGCCCATCGCAATCCACAGCATTCGCGGCTGTGAACAATCCTTGACAGGATGTGAAGAAGGAGCCACCCTAAACCCTAAACCCTAACACGCCAGCTTGGGCCCCACCAGAACAGTGGGAGTCGTGTCTGAGGGCATCAGGGTAAGACTGGGTGGGCTTTTTTTGCATCGCTTTTCTAGCAGCTGCCAGCTACCCCCGAAGTCTTGCACCCAACATCGATCGCTGCCGATGCTCGACGCACTCTGTGTTCTTTGCCAGGTTGCGGAGATTGTTTTTCCCGTCCGGTGCAGAGTTTTAGGACTTCAGGCTGAAGCTTCGGGCATCCAAGAGTCCGTGATCAAGAAGTAATCGACAAACCTGGACGTGCCCTGCGCGAGCCGCCATGTGCAACGCCTGCCAGGGTCGTGTTCAGGGCTTCGGGTACTACGAGACTGCATCCTTGCTGGAGTTGTTGTGCTTCCTAAATGAACGACCTTGTATCGCTTCGACCAGCTCCGACAGATTCCCATACGGTTCCCCCCAGCACCACCGAAAAGGCTAGAAACACTGCCAAACACCACTTTCTTGCGGCGACACTGCGCAGAAATGCTCCCGCACTTGTATGCCCGAACAGCCCAGCACTCGCTTGCTTAGCACCGTTTTAAAAGCCCGAAATCGAGGACCAGAGCCGAGACTGTTATGGGATGGGCGTTCGTGAGGGGGGACCCTGCGACCGAGAGGCCGATCGAAGGTAGCGGTCGGGTGCGTCGATGTAATACACGAAGTTCGAATGGTCCTCACAAGGGTGAACTGCAACCAACTTATAAATTTCAATGGCTTGCGACATCTCCTCCTTGGCAGGGTCAGCGTGCAACATGTCCCATGCTGCAGCCTGAAGAGTTGGATCCAGGTGATCGGACCTGTTGCTAGATTCATACGGGATCAAACTGAAGGGGCCCTCCCGATGTCCAGGAGCATCTTGGCAATGGCTTCGGAGCCCCGCGATGCGGCACAGTGCAGGGCTGTGCGACCGTGCTGGTCCTGCTTGACAAAACCCCCACAGCCGCTCAAGGACGGTATCGCTCCAAACTGCCTGACGAATCGTTGCATAAAACAAGCTTTCACTCGGAGAAATCTAGACCGTGCGAGCTGAAACCCACGTGGCAACTTGGCGAAACCCTCAAAGCAGAGAAAAACGAGACCGGGCATGCGGGGCGGCTTTAACATTGGCGGTTTCTAGCTTGCTCGACAATTTATTGATTTTTGCACCCTTGAACATGCGTGTTGAGTCGGAGGATTGGAACTTTGGATTTCGAAGTATACTTGCTACCAGTAGTCTGCGCTTGCCAGTTCGGCCTCGGAGCTCCAGCCCTCCGTTTTTTCCACTCTCGATCGTGTTCGCCGAGTTGGGTTTGAACGGTTTCGGGTCTAGGGTTGCCTTCCCTGACGATTTGGCTCTCTCGACGGCAGACTTGGACGACTTGGACTGGCCTCTTCGCATAGATCCTCTCGGCATAAGTTGCTACCAGGAGGGCTTAGCCCGCTCAAGCTGTCCGGCATACTGAACTCTTAGCATCAAACCTTCAGCCCTGATACTATATTATATTCTATTATAGGCGCGGCTTCGACAGCTCTTGTCTGCCAGTCCTTCGCGTCCAGCTCGGCCTGTGCACGGACCGAGGATGCACGGCACTGCTCTTGCATGATGCGACCTTTGCGTTTCTGCGCTTCTGCTGCCCGTCAGAGGCATGCCGAGTTCCGGTACCTTCTGCTTTCAAGGACGGCGCCTTCTTCTCCTTCTCCAGTGGCTTTGAGCCAGGAGGATCATCACCGGCACTGCTGATCAGCATGAGTGCCTCGGTCAATGTCACTAGGCGCTTGTTAACAGAGAATTGTGGGACCTCGGGCAAGCGCGGCCAGCGCCGAGGAGTTTGCGATGACCGAAGAGGACCCATCCCGTTAACATTGGCTGGACCTCCTCAACCAAACAAACCCAGGCCCCAAACCCTCTGAGATCAGGCATGCCTTAAGAACGCACCACCCACCCAAACCCTACAACCCGAAACCTTTTGAACACACTCCTAGCTCCGCCCGCACCAAGAAAACCCTTCTTCAACCCTTCCCTAAACTCTGAGAGACTCAATCCTAAACTCCAACCCTGAATCGAGGAAAGGCTGCGGCCCACAAAGCTCAAAAGCCTAAATCCCTCCCCTGATAGGGTCAGGTGAGAAACATCCGGCTCATCTCCGAAGGCTACCGTGAAGAGAAGGCCCTGCAGCTCCTCGAGCAGTTCTTTCGCTTTTGGAGCGCGACAGTCGACAGCGGTTTTGGGTTCCGCGCTTCAGGCTCAGGTTTTCTCTCTTTTTTTTTTGGTCGGTGTTTGCTGTTCCAAGAGTTTGGCTGTTTTGAAAATGCTTTTCAAAGGTTGCAAGGGGTGCATGCCGAATAGAGTTGTGAGGCTGTGGCTGTTGAGGTTTCGCGGTGTGGGAATTCGAGTTCTGTTACACCCTTTCGAAAGGTTTCAGGTTTCAATAGTCGCCTTCTGGAGTGCACGAGGGAGACAAAGCTGCAGCAAGATCAACTGCACTTCAGGCTCCCTAACCTCACTTTGACATGTCGGTCGTGGTTTAGGGTTTAGGGGTTTGGGGTTTAGGGTTTCTCGAACGACAGCTTGCACTCGCTCCCGCCCCAAGATCAAGCAAGCTTCTTCGGCTTGGGGTTGAAGGAGCTATACCATTTCTGGGGTTCCTTATAGTATGCTATGGGTATAGTATAACTATAGCATACTATACCCCAACACCCTATTCCAATTACGAGTATTAAGGCCGCTACATGGAAATTCGGGGGTCGTGGTGTTTGCTGGACGGGAGCTAGGAGCGGTCTCGGGATCAGTTCACTGGCCTCCGGCTTGTGAAGTGTTCCGAGGATGCTCCACTAGTGTGTTTTGGCCTGTGCGGCTGTGCCTATGGCCAAGACCAACCCGCTGCTTCTCTGAAATTGAAGGGCCTTTACGGCCTTTAAAAGGGTCTCTAGGGTTGTAGATTTCGGCTGTATTCCCATAGGGCCAAGTCTCCAGCGGGTTCATTGCGGGCAGCTCCCGATGGCTCTTGATGAATCTCTCTTCGCCCTCGTCGTAGATCGCACGATCCTGCTGAAGGACAACGACGACGCTACTGACGACGTTTCCAATTTTGTGCACACGATTCAGCTGGTGCATGCACCAAAGTCGAAATAGACTAAAACAACCTTCTTTGTAGTGCTACCACTGTTTTGATACTGATCCTTAGCCATCTGGCAGTTTTCCAAACTCCCTCCCGCCCTGCTGGAATGCGAAAGCACTGCGCCCCGACAACAACAACTTCGATTCGATTCGCTGGCTTCTCCAGAAGCGCTGATGGCTGCAAACCCTCAATCTGAAGGAAAACAGTGTAGCTTGCCCAATGCACAAACTCCCAAACAGCATAACCTAAGGATCGTCGCTTCATCGCTTGGGAGGGCCGAGCCATCGAGAACATTCTATATCCCTATAAAACCTCCAAGCCCGAAGCGCTGGACCTCTATAGACCCCAGGCCTCAAGCCACACTTTCTGCACCCGGTCTAAGCTCCAAAAAAGCCAACCTCAACCGCTTCGTCCCGAAAGCCGGCCCGAACCCCAACCCGGGAGAACGAGGGAAAAAGGCAACAGCCGCAGCGGGAAGATTAAAAAACACCCACCACTGGCCCCCCCCGGGCCCCGAACTCTGGTCCCCTGGACCCCGAACCCGAAAAACACATCTTCATCTGCCACAGCCTCTGCGGGCGCCCTCAGCAACGCTTTGTCCGGCCCAGAGCCCGGGAGTGCCAAGGGTGGCGGCAGCCGCATCTCCAGCCTCTTTTCCCGCTGCTTGGGGAGATTCAGAAACTAAGGGGGTACCGTTTTTGGGGGTCCTTATAATAAGGATCCTACTATTTAGGGTACTATATTAGGGACCTCCATCTAGCTTTTGCTTGGAGCAGGGCACAAGGCACCAACTCGAATGGTGGGTGGTTTAGAATGCATATCGCCCCAAACTTCCCCGCAATCTGCATAACGACTCGTTTTCGAACGTGCCCTTGCAGGCTTACAGGGTCGGTCGAAGTGCTTTAAGGTTTGGGGGAGTCGAGGCTCTTGGCTCATCTTCGCTCAGGCCTGTGCATGAACATCAGCAGCTTGTCCACATTATCTCGCAGCGAATCCACTTCCTCACATGCGCACGCTCGAAGAACCAAGATCACTATGAGCTACGAACCTGAGCTGGTGAAGACTCCTCAGCCTTTATCGACCTCTATGTCGGCCTAGGTGTGCAGACAGGTCTCCGAATCCTTGGCTTCGCGCCAGGACGGCTGCACACATCCTGCATCCCCTCCCGACTTGCATGCATGTTTTCAGTCGGGTGAAGTATAGAACACCACTGAAGTGCCTAATTTTGAGTAGCTTCGCAGATGGATCGTTCGACATCGGGGTTCCTGTATTCTGTTACCATCGACGAACAGCATCGAGTTCAACGGGCAGCATCATTTTGCAATGGCATTGCTCCGCAGCATGCAATGCTTCCGGATGTCCCATTGTACGATAATGGAAGGTTCTACAATTCTTTCCTAGTTCTGTAGTTGCGCTGTCGAAGTTTTGGGGCAGATTTGAAGTTTCGGGTTTGGGATTTGCGCATGCTTCATTGATTCTGCAGATAGCGACAAGCCAGTTTTTTTAGCAATAAACAGGTCCCTTTAGGACCTCCGTGCAGAACATTTCAGCAATCCTTGGTGCGTTCAGCGACTATCATTTTCTACCACACCCCGAAACTGTGCGATCCTTCACCCTCCAGATCTTCCCATTGAGTGTCATTATTCAGGAGATGTCCGCTATGACCCCTTCAGAAGCTGATCACTCACCCCACGTCCTCCCCCGGAGATGTGGGATTTCAGCGGGGCCACGTCCCGCTCCAAGTCTGAAACGCGCTCCAGCAGTCTCAGCTTCGACTCTGTGGTTCAGGGTTTCGAGGTTTCGTTCGGGGATTGTTTGGCTTTAGACATTTTACGAATACGGTTAGGGGTATACGGTTGCCATGTGTTGCAATTTTCCCCCTCCTACTTAGCAAGGACAAGCCCGCAATGCAGAGTACGTTCGGATCTGTGGCAGATGCACAATTAAAAAAGTTCTCACCACCGTCTTGGTTGCCCAGCCTGTCCTACCAATTCTAAATTTTGCATCAAGCAAGGATCGACAAACTAGTTAGACACTTGCCCGCGTTCAGATGGCGAACATCACAGCAGACATGACACAGGCATACATCCAGTATGCTGCAATTTAGGGTTCAGGGTTTACCCCCGGACTCGCCATCTGCGGCGGCTTATGCTTCGCCTTCGACCGATTATCAATCGAAGGCCTGTACACGCGATCGCTCCCAAACCTAACAGTTACCCGATGACAACTAATGTCAACCTCATATTTAGAATCCCCGGCATAATTCCAAAATCCAACTCCCAGAAGCAAATATTTAAAAGAAACGTTTGAACATGCAGTTAAAATTGTAGGAGTCTTGCGGAGGGATGGAGGGAGGGAGGCAGGCAGGCTTTTCGCCTCTGGTAGCTGTTTCAAAATCCCAGCAGTGAAGCGCCGGGCAGCCCCACCACCAGGCGCTGCAATGATTCGACCTGCCGGCTGATTGAGGGTTTACAGGGTTTACAGGGGCCCCTACCTTAGAATTCGGCAGCCCCGGTCAGATACTTAGGGTTTAGGGTTTAGGGTTACCTTAGAAGCCCCTTGAGAACTGCGCCAACGAACTTTCAAGCAGAGCCTGGGATTCTCGAGCAGGGCTGTCACAACTCGACGCTTCAGTCGAGGCTTTGTGCCTCTGCGCCGAACACTAGAACCACGGCAAGTGCCTTGTATTGGGCCTAATCATCACGAACCTAAATGTCACGGCCTTTGATCTGCAGACTTCGTCAGTCTGACTGATGAGACTGGGTCAAGGGATGTGAGGTTGGACCCGCACGAGATCAGTCTGCCTATACTGCAACGAAAGGCACGTTTGGAACACCAGCCTGTCAGGTTTCGGTTGTCGGAGTTAGGAGCAGGCAGCGGGTACTGTGGCCGGATGGTTCAAGGCGATGATTGCGACACCAAAGGGTTTCAAAAGACACCGTCGTTGGTGTTCAGTGCCAACCCCTGCTCAACTAATTCAAGACAACTGGTAGAAGTCAGATCGGCACACCCTGCACAAATCTCGATTTTTTTGACGTTGCGGCAGTTCCAGGGCCTGTGTACAAAGCCATGTCAAAGGAGTGCCCACGCCCGAAGCAAGGGAGCTCTGCATGGCGACAGCAGTGTTCCGGGATGGTGTCGCCCTAAGTCGTCTAAATCCTTACTGCAAGATGGTGTGTCTGACGACGCTACGGCCCTCTTCTTGTCCAAGCCTTTTCGTGCTACAGAAAGCCGAGAGGATTCCAGGTTCGGCTCTAGTCGCAATAGCATGGGAACTGCTGGGGTGAAAAGTCCGCGCATCCGCTGCGACTGCGAACCCAGGAAGCATTCGCGCAGGTCTTCTTTAGGAACCTTTTGTCGAGTTCGGTTGGTGGGGCGCCCCTCGGGACAACTCCATCGATCTTCTCAGGTTCTACAGCGAACAGCACCGGCAACATGTAGGAACAAGCGGTAAGAGTAGCACATGCAGCAACGACAAGAAGCTGATCTGTCTGGAATCTATCTATCTGGATTCGGCGATGCAAGCAAGAGGCCGTTGTCACAAGCTTCATCCAAATGATCATCATCAAAGTGTTACGTCGTACAGAACATGAGTGTCACCATTGCCGAGTTCATGAAGTTTGTCACCACCACCGCAGGAGCCGCCAGCACTGCACATTGTCATGAGCATTTTCACCATTACCGTCACCAACATGGTCGGAGGGGTCATGATGGGCTGACTACTGGCAGTGCAACGCCGCTGTTGCTGCTTCTACTACTGCCACGGTTACCATCACGAGGACGACTACAACAGTATTGGCTCTCTTTTATATATAACACGAGCACCACCGCTAGGGACACCTTACCATTCGATGCATTCCTACAGTACAACCATCTTGCCCAGCCGATGTCAATTGGACCAAGGGTGCTGAGAGCGCCGCGGGGACCTGTACACCAGCGTGCCCAGCCTGCGTCAAGAAGAGACCTTTTCACTCAAGAAGAGACCTTTTCACCCCTGAACCCTGGGGCTAAAATTCGGCTTTATGGCTCGGGCCGCTGCATTGTTTGGGTTTGGGAATTTAGGGTTTAGGATTTAGGGTTCAGGGTTTTTGGGTTCAGGGTTTCGGATTTATGTGGTGAATGCAGACGCTAGTGGGATCCATAAGTGCTTGATGCCGTGATTTTGTCTTTGGGGCTCGCTGTTCCGGTTCAAGAAGGTTATACGGCTTCTATAATGGTTGGGGAAGGAGGGTTCAGAGTCAGTTCAGAAGGGCTAAGGATGTTGAGCATATCTTGGAGCAGTCATCTCTATAACAAATATAAAGACTCTTGGCAGCTATTTTTTGCATTCGTTGTGTGCCAAATTCAAGTCGAAAGTAGCCTTGAAACCAGCACTTTCAGCCTGAGTCGTAGGACTTCCTTGTGTCATTCTGTTCGGTCCCAAACCCTAAACCCTAAATCCTAAACCCTGAACCCAAGAACCCTAAATCCCAAATCCTAAACCCAAACAATGCAGAGAAGGGGCTTAGATCTGGCCATGTCCCGAAGGAACTTGGCAGCCATGGTGGCCCCCCTGGGCTGCAGCCGCTTTCTGAGCTTTCAGGGGACATCTCTGAGAAGGGTTTCGCAAATTTTAAGGGGGTTTTGAAGGAATTGCAATTCTGAGCCTATGGCCCCAGGGGTTTAGCTCATGAAAACTGAATTTAAATTGAAACCCCAACATAACATATTTCACTATTAAAATTAAAAGGGAGACCAACTCCCAGACCGACATCCTATGACACTACAAAACCCTACAAGCCTGACTCCTTTTTTCCGGAAGCCTGCGGAGCTTCGTCTGCGGCCAAGAAGCGGCTCTTTAGCGACCTGTTGGCACAACTGAGGGACATCATTGCAAAATGTGGGGTCCTTCAAGTGGTTGTTGTTCTTCTTATTTTTGTTTCTGCTGCTGCTGCTGCCGCCTCTGTCCCTGGTATCCTTAATGTCAATATTACAGCTGTGCTTATCCTACCGGCCCTGACTATTGTGACGGCTACCGTCTCTTGCATGCATTTGTTGGTCACTCTCGCTGGTGATGGTTACTGCTGTTTCGACCGTTTCCTCTTGTTTCACTGATCATGATCGGTCTTACCGGGGGACCACATTCCACTTCTTGCTCGCGCTGTGCCTGAACACCGACGTAATGGCATCGAGCATGGAACCTAACATTTGGGAACTCCGACCCTCAAAATCCCTGAAACCCACAAGCCGTACACCCCCCAAGTCCTGAATCCTAAAGCCCATGGTTGTATCAAGCTTGGGCCGGTACCCGCAGGCTGACAGCCGAAACAACAATTACGACGAGAGCTGTGCGCCAGGTCAAGGACAACTCGAAAACCTGCGCTCGCTGTTGTTGTTGTAGCAGGCATACGGGGTCTATGATCAGAATCAGGGCTTTCTCTTGATAAAACTATAAAGGCTTTTTTATGAGGGTCGTAATAATTTTGTTTATCACTCATTCTTTCGACTTGACCGATTCCTGGTTGCAAACCCACCGCAACCCTTCACATCTTTCACATATTTCCTCAAAGCCTGCCCGCGTCCTTCTCACTCAGGTCTACTGGTTGCTACGGTCCCTGTCATCATCTCTGGTTGCGAAGCACCCTTTCTTTGTGAGTCCTGTAACTTTTCCGCGATATACATCCCGTCAAGCCACTGTATGGAGAGAGTACCCAGTTTTGTCGGCGCGGTCGCTTCAAGCTCGGGGGGGGGATCCTCCCTCAGCCCCTGGACTCGAGAGACCCCACCACCTTCACCACCACCCCCAGCCCACCATGCACCTCTCCTGGCCCAGGGGGACACGTACCACAACCCCGCCCCCCCCCCCCACCCCCATACATGAGGTAGAGAGTGATCAGCAGTTTGTCGGGAGTCGTGAGTAGCGAGTTGCGAGCGGCAAGTAGTAAGCAGGAAGTGGAAAGTAGTAACTGGTAAGGGGAACCCGGGAAAGGGGATGATGATGGAGGAACGTTTGTGGGGGAAGGGGGAGGCAAGGGGTGAGAGAGGGGGTGGGGGGGTGGCCGTCGCCCCTCGCATCCCAAACTGGGTCGGTTGAGACCTACTATCCTTATGTATGCTACGATCGGTGGGGGTTGCCAAAACACATACAGGAAGTGCGAGGAACACCAGGCCGAGATATTAGAGAACATTTTCGGATCATCATCATCACCGACTTTCGAATGCTGCAGGGGTCGAAAAGCAGCTTTTTACGGGCTAGTCACCGGCAAGGCCACAAAGTGTAGGGACAGCAGTGCTGCGCAGACGGCACGCTTTCGGACGCGTTCTCGTCGGGACTCCGCGGCAGATGACAAAGGTGCGAAGGGCTGCACAGGCAGGAGTTGCGCAGGTTCTGCGATAGATAACAGAAACCATATTTCGATTCATGTGGGCTCTCTGTCCTATGTTTCACTGCCCCACCCTTAGCACTCACCACTGCCATGTCTCCCATGCAATCCCGTATAGTCGGGATTGATGTGCAACTCTTTTGTTACGCATGTTCGAATGGGTGCGCATGAGCATGCCGGTTGTGGGGGGGGGGGGAAGGAGCTGGTAGACAACCGACAAATCTAGATGGTTGACTACTATGCTCTTTGAACCTCTCATCTCCCTCTTCTATCATTTGTTAACTGTGATGCTCCTGGTGGTGGTCTGGTGGCGATAGTGGCGCTGGAAACATCTTCAGGAATAGATACTAGAAACTTGTCATCAGCGCAATGTTACTTACTATGTTGCTCTTCGACACAGGTACTACTGTCCTGCCGATAGTATTATCGATGCTATTCCAGCTAGTGTGGATGCTCAAGCTGATGGCCATCCTTACTCTGATCTCGACTTTGGTGGCTGATGCGGCTGTTGGTTAGACCTGAACTGAGACTTTCTGCTCTCCGGCTACTGTAAGTTGTAGGTAGAGAAACCTATAGATCGTTGCCAAACGCGGGCCCAGACACCATACTCGGCAGCAGCACCTCGGCAAAAGAAACAGGCAAGCTTGCCTTGAAATGCGCGTCAGGGAGCAGGTGTGGAACACAACTCTCAGGGTTGCACCGCGAGAAGAGCAGCTGCCGGAAAGGAAAAGCCGGCCTAAGAACAAAGCAGCATGCAACGCTCCTGGTGTGCGCGGTGCGGAGACACAGCCTGATTACACCCTCCTGTTTGCAGAACCGATTTGTCGGACCCTACGGCAACCTCTCCAATGCAGGGAAATGGCAAACCAACACCTATCCCAGAAAATTCATTGAAAACAATGCTGAAGGCCCGGCATACAGAAGGGTGATCAGGTAGACCGGCGCAAACATCCGCCATGGGGCAAACTGCACCTGCAATATTCAGGTATGCTTTGCTCACCACATCCTCATCGCTACAGTGAAATCAGTAACAAGCAACGGAATCTCCGACTGCTTTGTGGTATCCTCCTTGTTGTGACAACAACAGGCCATAACGACCACTGTTGGCCTGGCTGTTGTTAGTAGCGTTGTTACAACGGAAAAATCACCCAGTAGGTACACGATACCTCTCATGGCTAAGGGCCAGCGTCTCTTTCGTTCGGTTGGAAGATCTCATCCGCATGTCTGAGCCGCCGACCCCGGCACTGGCAATGTCTGCGGCTGCCATGGCTGCGGTCCACTTACCCTGTCGCCACAAAAGTTTTTCTAACACATCTACGGCCAATGCCTCTGTCTCTGACAGACTACGCATTGGGCTTCAGAAGCCTACGGCCGAGGGCTTGAAGCTGGGCAGGTGCTGTCCAAAGTTCAGCTAGCAGCTAGCAATCGTTCTGAAAGCCCGCATGGCACTGGGACCAAAGGCATATGCCAGGGTCAAAGAGGCTGAGAAATAGGCTGTTAGAGGCAAGGATGTAACGTGCGGCTGCATGAAACACTCGAACCTCGGCGATGTCAGCAATGGACTGTTTTGTCTCGCGGCTCACTCGTCGTCTGACATATCCTCTTCATCTTCCTGAGCATCATCGTCGTCACCGAGATCCTGCATAGAAGAGTCGGAGCTTTGCGCAGGAACACACACACACACCAAGGCAAAGCAGTGCTTCAACCGTTCAATGAGCGGGCTTACCCAGGGCTTAGTGGAGCCATAGAAAAGTCGCCCCCCCCCCAAAGCCAAATGCATTTCATCATACAGCTTGACTTGAGAGATGCTTCAGCCATGGAGCACTTTACATGCCCACTGCACTCACACGCGACACTGTGGAACGACAACCCCCCCCGCAAACCCTAAACCCTAATACCCCGAAATCCTTTCCTGCCCTCCGTCGCCGAGCTCCGCTGCATGCCGCTTCCGGAGCTCATCTGAGGCCACTTTTAGGGTTTCTTTCAGGGTTTAGGGTTTAGGGTTTAGGAAAGGGTGTTTTAAGGGAGGGCTCTGTAAGAGTCTTGTTGGGAATTTGAATGATTCTGCAAGCCATGGGACAAGCTAAGGGACCCTTTTTCCACAGGCTTGAACTGAGCTCGCCCGGCCAGATCCCTAAGGGACCCTAAACCCTAAACCCGAAAGCTTCTGTGGGGTTTTCTTTTCACCTTGATTGTCATAAGGGCTTTGTTACAAGCAAAATCCATGTCGTTCCGATTGCTTGAGCATGGAGATGTAGGTCTCCTTGTTTTCTCAAATTCGCAAGACGGCAAACCCCCCTTCCAACACCGGGCTTCGAAATGAAATGCGCTGGCTTGAATGGCTTGCCGGAGTATGCAGGAACAACGGCAGTGGCTTTCTAGTCACTTCCCATGTCGGAGCCAAAATCGGACAAACCATCACAGTCGGCGAACTCACAGTGGTGAGAATTCCCGAAGAGTTAGCAATAGTGGCCAATTGTGGCCCTTTGTACATCTTTGTACTTGTGCTACTTGTGTGTTGCAAGATATCCCCGAAACCCTGTTCTAAAGATTCAGGCCCTCTAAAAGTTAGAGACAAGAGGCCGGTCATCTGCTTGATCTCGTCCGTCAATGCCTTGGGCTGCCACAACGAGAATGAAACCGTTGGGCCCGCAGACGGAGATTCCCAATACCATATGCCTTCTTGTCGTCCTTCTTGCTCTTCTTCCTTGGCAGCCGGGGTAGACCAACATTCCCTCTGAGGTTGCTTTAGGGTCTTTGCAGACTTGGCTTAGAGTTTAGAGTGTGGGTTTGGTCGAAACAGTTGAAACTTTCGATATGTTCTTGTTTGTCTTAGGTTCCGGATTCTTCCTTGATACCTGCTGACAGCAGCATCGTACATACGCCAAAAAATCACGACGAAACCGCCCCTGCTTGTTGAGCAGCTGTCTGCCTCCCACTATGCAGTTGAGCTCTTCAGCCTGAACAGCATCATACCTGGTTATCTGAGGGCCCGGAGTCTGCACCACTTATGCTCCTGAAGGCCCGCGTCCCAACACTGGATCGCACCCACTAGTCGCCATCTGGATTCGGCAGCTTCTTCCGCTGCCGCTTGAGGTCTGCCACGGTCGCCTTCCAATGACGAAGTGGTCTCGACTGCTTTGGGCACCAATGCCAATAATTCCATCAGGCTTGCGGATATACTCACTCGCATTCTGCAGACAACCTTTGTCAACGCCCTCTAGCTGCCCCATAAACTTCCCTAAACAGAGGCCGCTCAAAGCTGCCACTACACCTGCACAACACTGACACTGAGTGATTCATGTTCCTGGATACTTAGAGCTCGAAAGAAGTTCGCCTGGAGGCTTGTAAATTTACAGGTGCCCGGAAATCTCTGGACTAATTTCAATCATCTGGACTCTCAACTCGGTTTGGTGTGGCTTAATTTATCTTAACTTGGCAGTCAAGACAACTGGCAGCTCTGTCTGAAGAATTGGGATTGGGGACGCTGAATAGCACAATCACAGTAACAAAGATCAAAGCGTAATTTCAGTTCCGTGACACATGTCTTGCCCTGGCTGCAATCCTCCTACAAGTTCCAAGTTCGTGGCATGCCAGGTGTGAGACTCAAGCTTTATGCCCAAGGCGCCTTGAGTGCTTTGCGCTCAGCTGCGTGACGCCTGCAACACGGAGGAGGAAGTGAGCTCTTTGTCGAGTTTAGGATTTAGGGTTCTATTCTTGACGGGTTTTGCGGATGCTTGCTCTAAAAGCTGAAGATTCGGGTTCTGTAACCTTGCATGAACTTAGGGCATTTCATCTGAAGTAAGCGCCAGTAGGCCGTAGGCAGACCTGGCATCACCAAATGGGCTGAGCTTCGATTTGGATTGCTGGCTTTGGGTTCAAGCCAACATGCGTGGCACTAGAAATCGCGGACAGGAGCTACTCTTCCGGCACTTCTTCCCAACGCTGAGAGTTGCATGCAGATGGGTCTGGAGTGGTTGCGCTGCCATGCACGATGACTAGATCGGAACTCTAGCTCTAGCCCGAGGGAACACGGTCCGCATTCTCAGCTTTTTCAGGTGTGGCAGGCCCCTCCTCTTCATGTCGTGGCTCGATTCTTTCGGCGGCTCCACCGAAACATCAGCGTCCTCATCCTTTTTTTTGGCTGCCTGCCATGAGCACATGAATAGTCCAGCACAGTTGCAAATGAATGCCCGTAGCCGTAGCAGTCTGCAGGAAGTCCACAAGCAAAACCTTACACCCAAAGACCTACAAGCCCTAACCGGAACACTCGAAACCCCTATAAAGCCTGGGCCACTAAACCTATCCGAACTTCAAAACCCCACAACTCTGCGCCTCGACCTGGACTCTACCTGAAACAAACGAAACCTTGCAAGTTCTCGACCTGAGGCATTTGCAAAATGAGCTCCCTGCGAGACAGATGAAGAGTTTCGTGCTACACACGGGTGATGAGGGTCCCAATGGAATCAAGACACGAAGAAGGCTCTTGGAGTGAACAGAAAGGGTGTGCGAACCGGCTCTATGCGCTCCTCATAGGAGGAGGAGCAGGAGTAGTCGTTGTCGTCGTGGTAGTATATGGTAGTACTAGGTAGCACATGGTCGTAGTTGGCATCACAGTCGTGGTCGTGTTGGGTTGCAGCAACGATAGTACACAAACACAGCGAAAATAAATGGTTTTCGGACCCAGAGTCACTCTAAAACGCTGAAGGCATCAGGTCACAGCACGTATTGCGGATGAACAGCCCTTGAAACAAAGCGCCGGCAACACCTGCTTAGCTTTCGCTTTCCTCGGCTCGGGCTGAGAGTCCAACAACACACATCACGGAAAGCACTTCTCATGTCATGCCCATGCAATCGGTGAATGTTTGGTCCAAGGTGCTTGCTTTTGAGGTGAGCTTTCTTTACCTGCCCAAGGGTGAAGTGCGGCTTTGAGTGGACAGGCATCTTGAACGGTCACTACTTGTTAGTAAGTGTTCGCGCGAACGTTCGTTGAGACGCTCCTATACTGTTTTCCACTGTGACGGAAAAGCGCGACTGCATGCTGTTTTCAGCCACTGCTTTAGGCACACGCACTAACGGAAGCGTGGCCAAGAGTATCACCATACTATATCATGCGCAACGTACCCTGCTGCCTTGCCCATCGTCCTCGCCGGAACCAGGGGGGTGTCAAAGATGCGCCATCAGGCCAGTAACAGCGGCATCTGCATTCAAAAGTAATTCACAGCAAAATAGCCTTCGTTAATAAGAGCCAGTCTTGATGGCAGTATTCAGCAGTAGTGTTCAGAATAATGATAATATAAGTAGCCGTCGTAACAATGCAAGCAAACAGACAACTGGTAACAGCTGTGAAGAATGGGTTGTTGACCTGATGCATCAGCGACCGTGTATGGAGGACCGCTTAGGATCGCATAAAGGTGCCAGTACATGCTGTGCTCCTGACGACCTCCTGATCTGCAGAAGCACGGAAACTGGCTCTGGCTTCTTTTCCGCTGGCTGGCAATGTCTCGCAGCCTGTTCTTGGCGTCCGACCTTGATCTGAAGGCCATCGATTCCGATGCCCCGTTGTCTTGCCATCCGAAGTCCAGAAGCTTACAACTCACACCAGGAAAATTCCATGACAGTAATGCCAACAAACTCGTTTCTGCATCGCAGCAATCGAAACTCTTTGTAATAATCGTGCCGAATGGCAAGGCATTTATCTATGGATGATTTCTGATTGGACTCAGTCTTTGAATTCCAATCAGAACCTCAGTCGCAAGATGGTGAAACCGTTTGACCGGCTTGTGGGCCCAGAGGCAACCCGCTGACTTCAAGATGCTGTGCTGCTGGGGTATGTTGGTTTTATTTATTTACATATATATATGTATGTATAATATATCATATTGAATTACTTATGTAAATACATATAAATACACACACACACACATATATATATATATATTGATTGATTGCCTTGCTACTAGTACCTGAATGGTGAGTGCCTTGCAGTCAATTCTCTCCGGCCTGAGCAATCTATAGTAAGAGTTCGAGAGCGCAGCAATTATTTACAAATTGGACCATCGCGGCGGTACACACTGCGTGCACTGGGATCATGCTGGTATCTGAATTGCACGTCCGGCACGCGGGCAAATGCCTCGGCAAGCAAAGGAAAGCGCTACACATGTTGTGCCCCTCATCTTGAAAGTATAACTTCATCACAAACAGCACGTGGTTGAAGCAGCCCTGGAACGGAAACGCAGTTACGCGAGGGTTCCTCGTCCTGACAAGGACAAGTTGGTACACCGATACCCAATCTCCCGTGTCTGTAAACCCTGCTGGGATCTGTTTTCGAGGGTTCTGGCGAGATGCAGATGTGCAGCGGCATGCTGCATTTCGGCGGCCACTGTCATCGCAAAGCGCGGTCCAGGTCTTCTTTGCACTTGCTGAGATAGGTCCTGTCTGTCACCCGGTGGCACGTGCAAGCTGGCTGATCGTGGAAGCAGAGCAGAGGTTGTGCCACTACAGCGGTATCGAAGAGGTGCTGGGTGTAGTATAGGGGTGGTCGTGGTGGCGGCGGTGTAAGTGCAGTAGCAATAGCAGCAGCAGGACCAGCAGCAAAGGCAGCCATCATAGTGCATGTGTCTAAACAAGTTCAGCAAGATAGCAGCCCGAGATCCTGCAGCTACCCGACTCCGACCCTGCGGTGCTCCGACAAGGGAAGCACAATTGCCATAAAAAGCAGGTATGGGAAGCACGTCGTCAGAATTGGCTGCAAGTGCCCATGCAGCAGAATCTTCAGAAAGTCTACGCAATGAGATCCACAGTAAGTGCTAGGGAACATGTGGAGGCAAGTCTCCCAGTGCGACATGCCGAAACCTTAAGCTCGAGATCCTCACCTTCAGGAATGGCTGTGTGCTCCTTCTTTTGCAACCGATGATCTTGCACAAAGGCGGATGCAGCTTTGTGCAAAGTGGGGTCATGCTTGACGTTGCCACAAGAGCCTCGTAAATGCGGGGCTCAGGGTGTTGTGAGACCTCAGGTGTCGGCTTGCGCCACTCTCAGCAAGAATAAGTCGTCGTGTCCTGCCTGACGCCCAGGGAATGACGCGACGGTGTGTAAGTTTAGTAAGTTCATCATCAACCCTACGGACAACATTTGGTAATTATGCCACTCCTTCAATCTGCTGTCCAAGCCGAGTTCAGACCCCATACATCTCCGAGAACCGAGATTTAACAGAGACTATGATTACCAGTACGTGGACCCATGCGCCTCGACGTCGAGGTCATAGCCTGGACAACGAAGGTTCAACCTAGTGATCCTTCTTTCAGCTATCCGAAGGGAGGTCCCCGCTGCTTCAGCATGCCAAATTGATAACACCTCAAGCTGCCTAGCAGCTTAAGTATACATCTGGGCTGCAGGACCTGGCTTCGCCCCAACACCTGCCAACAGAAAAACTGCTGCAAACCGTGGACGAGGCGCCGAGGTCTTGCAGAAATGCTCGGGTGTTCGACTTCTTCGGCTCGAAGTGCAAATGCTCCACCTTGCACTGACGGCAGCAGATCCGGAGATGCCGTCCAAATTAAGGTTCAAATTTAGCTTCAGACTCCAGATCCAGTGAATCTAACTGTCACGGACCTTGTCTAGATTCACAGTGAGAAGCCGCAAATGTCTGTTCCGCATCATGCCATGAACTCTCTCTTCTTAAATCTAGCACAGGATACTCACCAGTGCCCCGCGTACTTCTCGGAAGCTATGGCTGAGAGGCACACGGCAATAGCAACCGGGAGGTAGCCTCAGCTAGCCGGACTCAAGGTTCAAAATTTTCCAGGCAGAGGTGTCATGCACCCAAAGGCCCTCTGAGCCCTGGCATGCTGGGCACTGCAACCAACTTCCGACGCATGTATAGCCGTAATGCAACGATTGCAAAGATGCGTCTGCACACCTGTGCATGGGAGCGTGTGTGTGTGTGTGTATGTAATATGTATATACACATGCTATGTGTGTGCATAAAAAATACATTGACATGCATGCACCGCATGCATACAGACGAGACCGAGGCGCTACCGACGCGCCCATTCATCCATCCAGACACGCGTCGATTGATGCAGGCATAAGATCACGGCGGCTATGTGCATGGTACATCATGATGCTTACATAGAGGCAATCCAGCTTCGTCTGCTTTAACCAGAATCGGTGCCGAATAGCGGTCGAAAGGAAATGTCTGCAGTATCTCCAGCTCCGACCTTTGGTGCCAAGGCCGGGGGTTCGGTTTAGACGTTTATGTTGACCCCTTTCTTACAGTTGCCACGACATCCGGGCTTCTTGGTCAGGTCTCTAGTCTCAACTGCGAGCCGGCAGAAGAAGGATTTAGGCATTTGCAGAGCACTTGATTTCGTGCAGATTGCTGTGGATTGCTGTGCGCAATCACAAAATCAAAGGCACTGTGCCTGGCCGATGTATCCATGTAACAAAAAACATCACCAGCCAAGCCGTGGCATCAGCCCAACTGTACCAACCAGAACAGAAGCTTAAGCCGGAAAGCCTGAAACCCCGCCAGCCCCTACCGGGAACCATCGGTCTGCGAGATATGGCCGAAGCGACCCCTCCGTGTCCACGGACATGAAGTGGATGACCTGCTTTGAGTTGTACTCAAGCTGCGCTAGCATGAGCCCCTTGGGCCATTATTCCGTGCCATTCTGCACCCTAGGTTGGCAGAGTACAGGCCAGCCACGGAATTGTGACATGCAGGAGCCTCAGTAAGTGTATGTATTCCCCGTTGTTTGTAACATCATCCCTAATTACATAATGACACTGCGTATCGTTTGGACCATATCACATGGCGAGTTGAACGTTCATGAAGGGTCGCGCTGAATGACGTTTAGAGTTCCCAACCAAAAAATGGCGACGAGGGTCCGCTAGAACAATCTGCTTGTGCCCGTCTTTTGAAAGTGTGCGGGGTGGGACTGGCAAAACCTGACAAGATCACACACACATGTATGCAGACCCGTCATCACAGTGCCTTAGAGGCTAGGAGAAACAACTGCCCCACAGTAAACATGGAGCCAAACTGGATTCTGCTTTTTATCTTCGAAACCGAGGTGTGGGAGGCCATGGGGCCTGGCCTAAGGCTGTGAAGCTCAAAACCAAACGTCCACCAAACTCTCACTTCCATAGAAACCTGCTAGCACTACCTAGAACCCTCTACAGTTTAGCCGCTCGACCCCCGCAAACTCATAAACCCTTTTACACAGGCTTGATTAATGCTCGCTCGGCCAGAATTCCTGCAGCACATCGCGCTCGAAATCCTGAGCACGAGTCCAGCACTCTGACCTTCTTCTTGTCTGGCTTGTCCTGGGGAAGCGCTTCCCTCAGGATCGCCTCGATGCTCCTGCAGATGTATATACAGATATGTAGTCACACACACAAATGCTTCTCTCGCTCGCTCTCTCGCTCACTCGCGCTCTCTCTCTCTCTCTCTCTCTCTCTTGCTTGCTTGCTTGCTTGCTTGCTTGCTTGGGGTATGGGAACAGGAAGTCCCGTGGCCCGGAGGCCTAGCCCCCACTGCTCGCGACGGCCTGTCTTCGCGTCTTGTTGGGGGGATGGCCACGATGTTCCCCCGAATGAGCCTGTTCGCTCCCAAAGAACACCCCTCCTAAAGGTACCCAGGCTTCACTCGGGTCGCCTCACGTTTGCCAATGCGCCCAACTTCAAGTTTGCCCTATATAACACATCTTACCTATCGGGTCTCAAACCTAGAACCTCACCTGCTATGGGCAAGCCTTGACCTGTTTGACTGTGAACCACGACTTGTGCAATGATGCCTGTGGATGCAGACCCTGAACCAGCATTTTGATCGGGCTTTGGGGAGTGACATACATTATAAAAGTGTAGTTTATTGCATAGGCTAAGGCCATAAAGATGGAGGTGTAGGCAACCAGGAACACCTGTTGCCGCCCGCACTATTCCCCCCCCCCCCCCCCCCNNGGCCGCCCTCCGCGAAGGGTTCAAGACGGGGTAAGAGGAAGGCCATATAGAATGGAAGGCCATATTCATATAGAATACGATATCAGTTCAGCATAAACGTATGCTCTCGATGCCATTGACTTCCGATAAGCACGATAGCATATGTTCTCTCATGAACAAGGCATATACCGTGGCAAGAACGAGGCGGCACCACAATCGTTCTTCCCCCGTTACAAATCTGACCTGACTCTAAACTCTGCAAATTCTATTGTCAGGTATGAGAAACACGTACTGTAGGTGTTTCCCCATATTTGACAATCGGATGTCAACAGAGGGATTTCCCCCGCGCTCGGAGTAAAGAAAACTGAGATTCTACTGCAATGTCCTGATGCCCAGGTCCGTCGTCGTTTCCAGATACAACAGGGCGATACACCAGCGAACCCCAACAAGTCTGTCTGTCTGTATGTCTGTCTC
>CAJNJA010017488.1:0-10944 GCA_905231915.1 Symbiodinium necroappetens
AGTAGTAAAAAGTAGTAGTAGTAGTAGTAGTAGTAGTGGTAGTAGTAGTAGTAATAGTAGTAGTAGTAGTAGTAGTAGTAGTAGTATAGTAGTAGTAGTAGTAACAGCAACAACGAGAGCAAGAAGAATAATAGCACAGCAGCTGCAACAGAGCGCCACTCCACATCTTCATCATTGGTTTTAACCTCGCAGCAGCCAGCCCCACACCCTCAGACTGTGCATATTTCTACAAGCGCTGAAGTAAAGATACGTTCGCTAGATTGTGTGGAGATGCTGGCGCTACGGCTGCTACTTTGTCAGACATGATGTAAGATAAGTTTCCACTAGTTCTGCGACCCCTGAGATGGGCTTGTACCAAACGAGCAACTTGTCGGCTAAACGTAGCTTCAAGCTCTCCTTACCAGCAGTCGTTCGCTTAAAGATTTGCGACCTGCGCTGCTAGCTTAAAAGAACCCCAATAATCAAACGTGCGCTCCATGGAACATTAAAATATAGCCACACATAGTCCAATTATGTAGTGTTTTGAGCAAGAGCAGTCCCGGAAAAGCGAGGTGTTATCACCTAATTAAATGAGGCACTGGCTCGCGAGGACAAGCTGCAGCTGCCTGCATCGGAATCGCTGCTGTTCGTTGTGTATACCGGAAGCCCTACCCAAGTAGACTCGAGAGAAATACGTGTTTTGTCCTCTTGCTGCAACATCTTTGAGGCACGCATGCCCAGTTTGAAGAAAGAGATTTTCGGGGCGCCAAACAAATTTCATGTGGCCATTTTGGATGAAAACGCTGATCGAGCAATACATTGAGTGGGCTTGGGGGAGCTGCAGCCCCAACCCCGAATTGCGAATAGTATACTCGCTTTCTGCTCTTACACACATTGTTTGACAATCTAGTCCTGGTTTTCTGTTGCGCATCATTTTCGCGGAAGACCGGTGCTGTACCCTTATTGGTCAGAAAACAGGGATGTGGCACTAGCACAACGCAAGTTGCCATGAATCACTACAACCAGCCCGAGCTTGGGAATCTGCTAAGAAAAGACTCGGGGCTTGTTGTGAGGAGGACTTTATTGGCATTGCATCTGTTTTGCAAAGTGGAAAGTGCGAAACCCGGCAAGCGTGATGCCACGAAGTCATGAAGCAGGAACCGCACAATTATAACAAAACGCCACTAAGCCGGGGCCCATGTTCGGCTCGGGCTGCCTAAGCCTGGCTAGATGCCTTGAAGTATGCTGTCCCTCGTGCTCAGCATGCATGAACTGCCATGAAAGGACAAAAACGAACTTCCGTGCCTCCGAAAAGTTCACAATACTTACACAAGTTAAAACTCGAGTGCTGTCATAGCGTACCATGCATCTGTGAACACAAAGTCTGGGACATGCTGTAAATTTCGCGATCTGTGTGCCTTCAGGCGCTGCAAAAGCAAATTACGGTACTCGCGCTAGAATCTGCAGCAAATGATACAGCGAACCAAAGGTCTGCAAAACAAATCTGTGAGATTTAGGGCAGTCGATGCTGCAAACTAAAAACTCATTTTGTTGTTGCATGTTGCAGCTGTTGCAAATCAATCTACACTTCTGTGTCTTCATATTGAAACTGTTGTAATCCACCACGTGTGCGTGTGCCTTAGAGTACGGGAAAAATTCGTGCTTTCGCATAAACGGAACGCTGCACTTCACCTCTAAACTGCCGATTGCACGTGCTGTCGACATTGCACATGCTCGAACTCATGCAATACTTCTGTAATGTCGAGCACATTTATGTCTCGTCATGACGCAGTCCAATGCTGCCACCAGGCAACCCCACACTTCTGCAAACCCAAGCATTGACGAAAATTGCGAGGTGGATGTTGGAAGATTGAGGATGTCAGGATACGGAAATTGAAACTTGAAAACTTCGGATTGGGACTTGTTAAGTCTGGCTTGGTATGTCAGAGAGATTCCAGACACATGCAGCCATGGTTGCTGCTGCGTCTCGCTTTCAGTCTCGCGCTGATTCCCGTTCACATTTCAAGCACAGTCGCGCACAGCCGTCCGCCAACCCAAACCCTCATAGGTGGTCGAAGGTCGAAAGCAAACACCTCAACCAGTTCATTCAAGACTACCTGTCTAGGGCCTGGAGGTCTTCAGCCCCGAACCCGGTCCTTAACTTGAAAGGCTGGCCGAAACATGCACCTGAACAACAGATCGGCTCCCTTCCCGACACATCGAGCTATGGGCAAGCAGCAAAGGGCGAGTGGTTTTGTTCGTCTTACCGTCTGTTGGTTCTACACTTCAAGACCCGACGCCCCTGACAAGCATGCTTGGCGCACTCGGCGGCAGAGGCTTGAGCCGGTAGTGTTGCTACCGGCGCCGCCGCGTCACCTGAAGTAAGAGAAGGCTTGGTCCACCCCTAATTGAACTTCGCTGTCCTGGACGTGTGTTGTTATGTAAACAAAACTATCTCAATTATGTTGTTGCTTGATCCATGTGTCCATTGCCGAGATTTAGATACAGCAGCATTCACGCACGTGCAGACAAACGCAAACACACGAAAAGCAAAAAAACAAGTAGACAGACTGTCACCAAGGCAGGCAAGCAAACAAACCAACAGAACAAACACACGCGCACACATTGTCACATGCATATGTATATGTAGGTATGTACGTATGTATGTACATTTATATATATATATATGTATATTGTGTATGTAATATGATTGTATATGGAGAGAGAAAGACACACACACACACACTTGCAGGCTCATCAACATGGTGATGTGCTCCGTGTTAGTTCTGATACCGACAAACACTGATGTTGTTGATGTTGTTCATGTTGTAGTGGTGATGGTGGTAACGAGACGCTGGGGCTGGTGACGGCGGTGATGTTGAAGAATACGAAGATGAGATGACGCTGCAACATTTTGCAAAGTCTTGCAAGGCCAAAATGGCTGACTTCGCATGCTCAGCTGAATCTGATGGTGCCGAGCCTCAACGCCTTGCACCCTTGCACCTGACACAAAGTGCGACTATGCCGCCGTCATCCCAGCGCGTTTTGCGCCTGCATGCAGGAATGAGAGCTTTGAGCTGGCCCCACATCATCACCAAAGCACCGTCACCCGGACTGCTACCACTACAGTGGCTCCTGCAGCAACTAGGAGTAGTGATCAGTACGTGACACATCGGCGCGCATTTTTGACATGTGGGCGCGTGGCTTTGGCATGTCGGCACGTGTTTTTTTGATAGATCGGCGCACCGCACTGGTTTTTGATATGTCGGCGCGCGTATTTGGCATGTCGGCAGCACCTAGGTTTTGCCATGTCGGCACGTAGATTCCTTGGCATGTCGGCGCACAGTTATTGGCATGTCGGCGCGTCGTTTTTGACACGTCGGCGCGTTGTTTTGGCATGTCGGCGGGTCGCTTCACAAATTGTCACTTGCAATTTCGTCCGCGTTCATCCCTCTGTTATTCCTTGTGCATTCCTTATAGACTCCTCACAAAAAAAGTGCTTCTTCCAACTCGGTGCATCTTGTTGCACGTCGGCACATGTTTTAAACACATCGGCCAGCGTATTTGGCATGTCGGCACGCTGTTTCAGCAAGTAGATCGGTGCATGTTTTTTCGCATGTCGGCACGTCTTTTCGGCATACCGATGAAAGCATTATGTTTGATATGTCGGCACGATATTTTTTTCGCATGTCGGCGGAGGCATTGCTTTTGCTGTGTCGGCGCATGCCGGCGGCAGCTGGGTTTTGCAATGTCGGCGCGCAGTGTTTTGCATGTCGGCGCAGGTGTTTGTTTTGACATGTCGGGGGGTGATTTGTAGCCTTTCGTTGCATATAGTGTTTACATGTCGGTGGACATCCAATTTTTGCATATCAGCGCGGGTTTTGACATGTCGGCGCGTGGCATCCCCACGAAGTTCAAGCGATTTCGTGGGCTACGTGCCGCAGGACTTTCACTTCCTTCCTGTCGTACTAGGCTAGAACATGCAGGCTAGAACATGCAGTTTGCACGGCACCGCGTAACATAATACAAGTTCGTCAAGCTCTTTAGAACAACGAATAACTTCGGCGTGTTGCCCCATACACTCATGCAATAAGCCTGTTTGCCACCTTCGGCCGACTGTTGTCGAACCATGTATCAATCAACAAGCGCCATGTCACTTGTGACTGAATGCTTGTGGCGGAATTGTGTAGTTCATGTATTTGGAATATGCAGCATACAGCCACGATTCCACTGTTTCGTCGTATGAAACTGCACTACGTGCCTTATGTTGCCAGTTGCACCATACTCTTAGTCTTTAGATAGAGCAGCCAGACAGCTGGACGATCCGCTGCATCGTATCGTGCAGCATCCTTCTACATTCGAGCATGATGTACGATACAATGCTATAGCTCGCTATGCCACGAATGTAAAATCATAGCTGTCCGTCATGCAATGTGCTACTGTGTTGCATATTTGGGTGGTGCTTCCATGTTCACCTCGGCTTTGCCTTGATGGATTCAGGCTTCAGCGTCACGTTGAACCCTCCGTGTGCCAAATTTCTGCTCTGCTTGAACAGACAAGTAGCTTCATGCAAACTCCGCCGCACAAACCCCGCTAGTACATGACATGACATGACAAATCATATCATGGCAAGAAGCTTCCAAACGTTCCAGGGATGAAAACCGTGGCGGCCGAGTCACGAACCCACCGAACAAGTCATGAACCAGAAGGTTCAACCCTCCCAGCAACGAATAGGTAAACCAGTGAAGCAACTCGCTCTGCAAGGTTTCGAAGTGCTTCTGGTGGCATTTGTCCAGACAATAGAACATTCGATAGCATGTGCGGTTCAAGCCCGCATCATCCGCTACCTCCATGCCCACCAAGCCCACCAGTCCACTAATTCAGCCAAACCGGTACATGCCATCGACCGAACTCACACGATGGCAAATTAGAATCCATGTAGCGCAGGCCGACCGGGCCCGACACCACTTAAACATTTGATCCTGATGCTCAGTCCGAATTGCACAAGTACCCTTGCCTTTTCGGTGGCGGATCTGTCTGCTGAGGGGGTGGCTCCGGCATTCCCACCCCGATCCTGGCATCGGACACAGCCTAATTCACGTTGAACGTCTCTCAGACACGTGTCGATATGTTACAGAATTCAAAATCAAAAACCTAAGGTCGGGCATTGAGCACCCCCATCGGTCCCAAACAAGCAAAGAAGCCACATGAAGGAAGACGCTCGCCGACAATCGATAAAGGGAGACAAGAGCCGACACGAAGGGGCGGTAAGGCGAGACAAGTGCCGAAGACGCAGGCACTGGCCAACTTCAGATGACAAGGAGACAAGCGCTGAAAGCCCCGCCATGCGCCAAACCTCCGTAGAGACAAGGGGAGACAAGAGCTCACCTGAAGGGAGACAGGAGAAGCTTGCGAACCTGAAGCCTAAATCAGCCCGAAGAGTCCATTCCCGAAACCCTGAGTTTCCTTGAATCCCTGCAGCTCTGAAACGGGAGCAAATGTGTGCGCACTGAACTACGCACAGACGATATCCTAAGCCAGACCCTGCAGATCCCTGCAGCCTCAACAGTAGCATAGATTTCCCAAGCCCTGTAAGCGACAGCCAGAGGGGCTCTGCGCCGATGGAACCTTGCTTGCGAGATGCGCATCGGGGCTCAACCCTAGGCACGATGCGGGGGTGACTGTGTAATAGCAGCTTCAATATCAACCAGCGAAAGCGGGAAATATGAGAAAGAGCACAGCCCACATGCACCTGATGCTCTTGCTCCGGGTTCTGGCGACCCTTTATCTGCGGTGCCTTGAGGCCTCCAGCACCTCAACACACAGCCATTACGCCAATTCAAGAAGCTTCTCTGCCCATCCCCATCCCTAGCCCGAGGTGTGAAAGAGACAGGCCGCCAGGCCCAGCCAGGCCCGAGCCCTGCGATTGGGGCCAGGACTCAGCAGGGATTTGGCGGCGAGATTCGCAGCCTCGCAGTCTATACACGACGGCCAAGACACCACGCACGAATGCAGCATACAGCACCTCTACATGTGCCAGAAGATGCCATCTCGAAATTAAACAGTAGACCACCTGAGCACGTCTGATGGACCAGTCGCATGGTCTTGACTCCGGAAGGCTCTGGAGGTGTCCTTGACAGCTTTCTGCCATGGTGAATCGACGCGCCACGTTACGCTTGTCTGCGGCGCTTGCAAGGCTGCTCTGGGCCGTCTTGGCTCTGGCTTCTGTGTTCTTCGCCCTCCGCGTCTTGACCAGACGACACCGAGGTCGCGCACTGCAGTCCAGCATCTCTGAAGAGCTGTACGACTTCGGAGTGTCCTCGCGTGGCTGCTTCGAGGCATGGCGCCATCTCAAGACGAACCCCAGCGACGATGAGGCACTGAACAATAGGCGCGTGGCCGCGAGCAGCTGCTGCCCAGAGAGGGGTCACTCCAGCGGCATCCGCCAACTCTTTGTCTGCCTTCGCTCGAAGAAGGCAGCGGACGGCGTCGGTGCTTCCACGCGCGCAGGCATTCAGTAAAGGAGTGAAGCGGCTTCCATTTCTTTGATCATTAACGGTTGCGCCAGCAGCAATTAAATACTGGATGACAGGGACATGGCCTTCGGCTGCAGCAGCGCAGAGAGGCGTGCCGCCATGACAATCTGCCTCCTCCTTGGCCGCTCCTGCTTCCACCAGGCACCTGACCACCTCGATGTTACCACGTGCAGAGGCTGCCCATAAGGGAGTCACTCCTTCCGGTGCGTCTTTCTTGTCCTTGTCCGCACCACCACGGATAAGACACTCGACAATCTCAACTTCGCCACGGGCTGCTGCAACCCACAGAGGAGTGATACCATGGCCATCAGGCCTGTCGACATCTGCCGCTGCATTGATCAAGCACTGAACCATCGACGCATCTCTTTTCGCAACAGCTATTAGCAGAGGCGTGAGCCGGGTAGAGTCCATCGTCTCTTTGTCTGCACCCGCCTGCACCAGAAAGTGTACTGCCTCGAGGTTGTCACGTACCACAGCAGCCAGCAAAGGAGTCACACCCTCTGCATCACTTCGATTCACGTCGGCCCGGGCAGCAAGCAGACAGCCCATGATATCGGTGTTGTTTCGCATCGCGGCCGCCATCACGGGAGTTACACCTTCCACATCGCATCGGTTCACGTCTGCCCTCGTCTCCACCAAGCAACGCACGACCTCCACGTTGCCGGCCCCAGCTGCAATCCGGAGTGGGCTAGCATGTGCAGCATTCATCATCTCTTTGCTTGCCCCACCTTCCACAAGGAGCTTCACCACTTCCAGGTGGCCCTCTGCGGCGGCACTTACCAAGGGAGTGTTTCCGACGGCATCTGCCTGGTCCAGGTTGGCACTGGCCTCGACGAGGCAGCGAAGGACCTCCAGATGGCCCTGCGAAGCCGCGTGAAGCAGCGGGAATCGACCATCCGAAGGCCCCACGTTGGGATCCTGAAGGAAAGGAGGCAATTCTGGTGTTCCATGACCAAAGCTCACGCTTATCTCTCGAAGTCCTGCGGTAGCTCCAGGAGGCGCCGCACCTTAGCGAAAGGTCTCACAGAAGGCCTTATATAGGGGCATCGCACCTGCTGCGCAAGGGGTTGCAAGTCTGTTTGTACTTACAGAAAAACTCCTCTCGCTATTTAGCCTGCATGGCAAGTATAAACCCGCACCACACAAACAAATCCACAAAACAGCATCATGCACCCATCTCATTGACACTCAGAACTACTGAGCTCTTGATGAATCAACAACTTGTGCCCGATGCCTTCAGAATGCGGCAAACACATGTAATCCTGGTCACATCTTCCCGATGACCAGTACGTAAAACGTCAGGCTTCTAGATCACGCTAAGCCCTCTCGTCGAAACTCAAAAACCCAAAGCCTGCAGCATTGCAGTCAGCGCAGCCCGAACCACTCCGGATCCAAAACTCTCTCAAAACATCAGACCTCGAAGTGATTGCAGCCGCAGCCCAAGCGGGAACCACGAGGCCAACTCAGAATCCTAGAGTTGAAGCGTCCAAACCAACACTCTGCAAGGAAATTATCGCAGAAATCGATGCTCCACAGCCCGACCTCGCTGACTTCACCCTGCGCAGCTGCAGCACAAAGCTGGGCCGCGTGGTCCTTCCACGCAGGTCACATGTTTCTGAAGCACAGGCCGCATGAATGAGGCTAAAGGATTGCTGACCATCGCAGTGCAGGAGTTCGGGCGCCGAAGAAATGACAGGCGGTGAGGGCTTTGGGCCCTTGGATCCACGCTGCGTTAGTGAATGCAAAGCACGGGATAGGCACATGCCCACAGCCTCGAAGAAAGAAGCCCTGTGCCTTGATCTTCAAAGTTGACCCAGCATCTACACCCTGAGCTTCAGTCCGGAACCCCAAACGTTATGTTCGAGCCATTTCTCCTGACAGTGCGGCAACACCAAGACCTGGCGAAAGGCGGAACTGTCGAAAGCTGGCTAGAGCCACTGGAGCGCCGGTTGTAAGCTGCTGGGGCTTTACAGGCTTGAGGCTGGCTTTCTGCGACGGCTGTGGGCCTTTGCAGGTGGTAGGCGTCAATTTAGGTTGTGGCGTTCCGAGCGAGGCACCGAGCCCTGAGCTCCTTCATTGCCCGGGCGAGTCAACTGGGTACAGTCCGTATGGGAAGGTGGAGTGAATCTCGTGACAACTCGGGCACAGCCACATGCAGGCACAACAAGACTCGTCACACTGATGTCTTGGGGGCACCTTGGCAGGAGCATTTTCGTGATTCCGACGCTGAGATCGTTGACTTCGAGATCACTGTCCTGTGCCACTCCTGCTTTCACTGGCAATGGTCAGGGCCAGATTCTCTGTTCAAGGCCCAAAGTGGCGAATAACTCGGTCCAATGAAAACACTAAAATCTACACTCTACAGGTTGTGAACCCGTGCAGCTTTACCGGCCACGATCGCGGCCGCACGGCTTCCGTGCATTTCGTAAGGTCTCGAATTAAAGTACGGCCCCTGTCTTTGAAATTGGACGATCTCGCTGAAAGGCCGGTGGGGCCGTCTGAACCTTTTGAGAATAAGACGGCAGCCGCCAAGCAGATCACACCTTAACATCGATCGTGCCTGCTCCGACTGGCTTGTTGGCTGACTTGTGGCCATATGGTGGACAACATGAACAACAAAAGCAAAGCAGCAAGCCTGTGGCCACCATTGTAAAGGTCACAGCGAAAAAGAGGAAGAGGCAAACCATCGCGTCCATGCCGGTCCCCGCAAGAAAGTCTGAAGCGACTTTCCAATCTTGCGATCCGCCACTGCCACTGACGTCACCACAGAAGCCTGTAATATCGAACTCGCAAGCAGCACCATCTCCTAGACAGCGGCAAAGTGAGCCGCCGTCCCACTCGCACCTGGTACATGCAGGACCATAGTAGTAGCAGGTACATGCAGGACCGTCGTAGTAGTAGTAGTAGTAGCAGCAGCAGTAGCAGTAGTAGCGGTAGTAGTAGTAGTCGTCGTCGTCGTCGTAGTAGTCGTAGTAGTCGTAGTGGTAGTAGTAGGGTAATGGTAGTGGTAGTGGTAGTGGTAGTGGTAGTGGTAGTGGTAGTGGTAGTGGTAGTGGTAGTGGTAGTGGTGGTGGTGGTGGTAGTGGTAGTGGTAGTACTAGTACTAGTACTTGTTCTGGTACTAGTACTAGTACTAGTACTAGTACTAGTACTAGTAGTAGTAGTAGTAGTAGCAGCAGCAGCAGTAGTAGTAGTAGTAGCAGTAGTATCAGCAGCAGCAGAACCAGCTGCAGCTGAGCAGCAACGTTTCCTATAGCAATGGCAGCTACAGCTGCTACTACTGCTAGTCATTGCCATTGCACTGGTACACTGGTATTAGTGGTAGTCGTACTGGCAAGGCAAACTATTAACGCAGCTGCAGTCGCTGTTTTCGTAATACTTAATGCCAGCAGAAGTCTTAGTAGCCGTAGACGTCGCATTCGTCGGCATCGCATGATCCGTATGAGCATGGGAGTGCAAAAACCTCTCGTCGAAGCATGAGCATCAACAGTGCTACATCGCTTGCAGTGGTGCTCGAGGCTTCTGATTGTGGACATGAATTTTTAAGGTCTTGCAGGTCCAGCTGTTGACGATGTTGTTCATGCTGCGAGTATGCGAAGAAGTGCTTGTAGGTTGCATGTCACTATTGTTGCATCACCATTGCCGTTTCTAGCTTTCAGGACGAGCTACGGGCCACCACAACTCGTCAAGGAGTTTGCCTTTGCCGCCATGCAGCAGCCGAGCTCCATTCCGGTTACCTCCAGTGGCAGGTCCTCAAGACCAAGTGCTTGCGGCTGGGGGTCAAGAAAGTTTGTGGCTCCAGGGCTTCTAGATGTGGATCTCAGCAGGGTATTCCCACGAAGTCGATGGCTAATGGGAGCACAGCAATGTCACTTCCTTTTCGAGACACCCTCAGCCTGAAGTGGGATGCATGGATGTATGACGAACCTAGCCTGTGCCAAAGCTGGCAGAAAAGAGCATTCATGTCACCTTGATTGTGAAGTCCATGACTGTCTATGCCGCCACTTCTGGGAGCATATATTGTAGATGGCATGCTCAAAAAATAGCGCCCATCGCAAGATGAATGTTCCAGTGATTACAATACATACGACTATCAAAAGCGTACTAGTACTAGAACTACTGCTGCTGCTGCTGCTGCTGCTGCTGCTACTGCTACTGCTACTGCTACTGCTACTGCTACTACTACTGCTGCTACTACTTTCTACTACTGTTACGATTACTACTACTACTACTACTACTACTCCTGCTGCTACTACTACTTCTTCTTCTACTACTACTACTACGACGACTACTACGACTATATACTACTACTACTACTACTACTACTACTACTACTAACTACTACTACTATACTACTACTACTACTACTACTACTACTACTAGTACTACTACTAGTAGTAGTAGTACTACTACTACTACTACTACTACT
>CAJNJA010017489.1:0-10944 GCA_905231915.1 Symbiodinium necroappetens
CACGCACGCACGCACGCACGCACGCACGCACCCACGCACGCACGCACGCACGCACGCACGCACGCACGCACGCACGCACGCACGCACGCACGCACGCACACACACGCGGACACACCTGCAAACCTTGAACTTCGAAGTTGTCAGCGCTCGATCCTGGGCTGTCCAGGCCGGATCCTCCATCCAAGGTTTTGGTTTCAGGTCTGTGGAGCAGGATGCAAGCACTCAAGCAATCCCTCCTCACTGAGGTTGTACCTGTATTCAAAGGATGAGGCCAAGATTCACAGATGGAAGCGAGCTTTCACGCTGGCCAAGGCTCCACAGCACAAGTCGCTTCAACACGGCATGTCCCGTCCATGCATGGCTTTCCCTCGTCACATTCGACATTCGTGCGCCAAAGAGTCTTGGAGACCTGCAATTGGCTCCGAATGAAGCAACAAAGCGCAGCTCGACCGCCGGACCGTCGGAGCAGGTGTTAGTATCAGAGAACGACCGTCGGGCGCTGAAGGTGTTGCGGCCTCGGGCGCGAGATCCTCTTTGGGCTTTCGGGTCACTTGCCGTTGGGATCACTGCTGGCCCTGTGCTGGAGATAGGAGCAGCCCCTCAGTTATGAATCTGAATGGTCATGTGTCAATCTGTATATTCTCTTAGCCTTGCATGCACATATCTAGTGTGCCCTGGCGCCTGTCTGCCCTGGACTTCAGCGCTCTGTGTCTTCAGCCTCGAGTACTGACAACTAGTACTTACGAGCTTCGGTGAACGCGAAGTTGTTTAGTGTCCTCCAAAAACGTGAAGATTTCTGCTCTTTCTGAAAAGAGCTTCTAAGCTCTATGCCTTCCCTTCACATCGAAGCGCTTCGCTCCTCATGGACCCAGACTCTCCACGCTTCAAGCGAGGTCCATCGGCCGTGCCACTTCCGGCGCTTTGCAGAAAGCTTGGGACTCGCTGGCCATGTACTATGGCCCGGGACTCAGGATCGGGGCATCATTCTGCTTGGTTCGAGACTCGGAGTTCGTGCTGGCGTAGGATTAAGATGGCATTGTCTCTTGGACTTGTCTTCACCGCCTCTTCGAATTGCTGGTCTGGACGCGGTTCCTGTTCCAGGTGAGTATGCCAAGACGAAAGCCTTGGTGAAGAACATGGCCATGCGGCTGATGAAGGCCCCCAATCCTGTGCTCCCCTTTTTCCACTGTTTTTTTCTAAAGCACTGGCCTAGGCAAGTGAGATTTGCTCGACTTGTCAGCGCAGGTTGACCACAGTCGCGGCTGGATGAAGTTCAAGCTGGTCTACAGGACCGATCAGCCTGCGCTGCCTCAGACCCGGCCCTGAACATTTTTGATCAGGTGAGGAGAGGACCCTGAAGCCAAGGCCAAAAGCAACTAAAACCCCCCTCAGCGGGTCTGTGGTGCCATGCCGAAGCCTTCACCAGCCATAAAGCTTCAAGCTTTACCCAAGAAAACTGCAATACTTCGAGCCTCTTCGCGCTATCAGGAAGAAAATGGACGAGCAGCAGCGGCGCAAAGATCAGCAGATCTGGGCAGCACGATTCATGTCCGAGAAGCTCACGAAGTTGGGCAAGCAGAAAGCCAAAGAACTCGACGACGCTCCTCGGCCGGCAGAGAAGCGGAAAGCTTACAGACGCTGGGAGTGAAGACTTTCAATCGCAGGTCCGGGAGGGCGTGATCACGCGCATCCAGCAGAGGCCGGATCTCCGACAGAGCTTTGCCGACTTGAAGCTTCCAGTTGAGCTTCGGAAGGTTTCGGCATGTTTCGCTGGCTCAGAGCTCTGACTTAGCAGACACTTAGCAGTCTTGGAATTCTTGGTTCTGGTCTCTGGGCACGTTCCCTACCTACACTGCCGTTCCTGTTGCACAGGTTCCGCAGCTACCGGGAAGACATGATCTTCGACCGAACGTACCCGCTGACCTCCAGCATGATGGCAAGGGTGCCGGCGCTCCAACTGTGGTGTTGTTGAGGACACGACTTTTATGCCCGGCTTGTGGCCCTTTATTGAAGATTGGGGATACCGCTGCCTTTCGGCTTCTGCTCCGCATGGCTTCAATTTCTAACGATAAGGAGGTCCGCCGTTGCCCGAGAGCTTCGACAGGTGCAATCTGCCAAAGTGGGTCAAGTAGTTGACTACTCCATGCAGACCGTTGGGGCCTCGAGATCAGTGTTTGGGGTGCAGGGGCTTCTTGTACCTTCCTGGTGCCGTCTTGGATTTTCCTGTTGGCCGCGACACTAGGAGAGAAGGGCCCGAGCATGATTGAAGCCTGTCGCACGGAACCCTCCTTGATGCCTAAGGTCTCTGCAGACGATGTTTGCCATTTGAGCCTCAAGGTGAACGCGTCGCCCTCAGAAAACCCCATGCTGCCTCATGTGTACTGGAGTGTGTGACGCAGAAAGAACAGTGGCAGTCAAGGAAATTCATCGTCTGAGGTGTATATGTTTCATGTATCGGTACAGGTTGCTCATCAGACATCAACATACCATAACATACCCCCACACTCAGCTTCGGGTCTGAGAATCGGTGTTTCAGGGTTGAAGGGTCTCGGTCTGATCCCTGGAAGATTCGGAGATTCCCCAGGCTGACAAGACAAAAGATGCGGACACGAAGGCCTTTTGCAGAGATCCACATCGGTCTACACTACAGTTCCCAGGCCCAAGGCCCAAGGACAGCAGGCCCCGAGGCCTTAGCCTCGACTCATGAGGCTCAGGCGGTTCAGGATGTCTTGAGCTGGTGTGTCCTGCAGCAAGCCACCATACAGGAAGCACATGCAAGGGAAAGTGCATCAGTTTTGTGCCCAGTGACTGGCCAAGAGGGTGCGTAATGATAGTGTTGCAGTGAGTCTCCTCTGCCAGCAGCCGCATCTTTGAAGGTGGACTCGAACGACACCAACGGCCCCTCCGGGAACAATGACAAGGCTTATGGCCCTGCCGCGTTCTGTTTGTTGACATGTCTCTGGTTTCCGGGCTCCTACCAGTCTTACAACCCGCCCGACCACGTCGGCATGCTGCTCATTACTGCTCTATAAGTTGTTGCGAAGCTTATCGTGATCCGAAGTTACGATCAGTGCACCCAACGAACCTGACTACCAAAGTTACTAAAGTCGTTATCACTTGAACTCGAGACTGAAGCAGGGTGGTGATGGTAGCAGAACGGTTTCGGCCTGCCGTCAAATGCAGGCACATTTATTTCATGGCAGCGTCCGTGATCTCTCTTGCCGGAGGCCGCGCAGTTGAATCAGGCTTTTGAGAAGTGGAGCAAGGACAAAGACGTCCTGCGGTCCACATCGCCTGGAGCCCAGCTGCCCCACGGCTCACCCCAGCCGTCTGGCTGAAGTGGGGAGATCCCGGAGAGCAGTAGAGGGGAGTGTGGGTGTCCCGATTTTTGTAATGGCATTGTTGTAAATAACAGCATCAGGACAAATGATGCAAAATGACGGTGTTGCTCACATTGATCACTAGGATTTTGCCAGAATACTCGAACATGACGAAATTGATCATTCAATGAAACGATGTGTGAGCATGCGCAAGCTTAGCAAGATCCATGGTGTTCGATGAGCTGATAACTACATGGAGCCTGCGAGAACGTTGCAGTTTCGACATTTACCATAATTTGTAAGACATTGAACTGTTAGATCGAACTGTTAGTGCCATTCTCATTGTGTGAAGAATTCAGGACGCTTTTCTTTCGGAGGGGTAGGAGTATGAGTAAGACAAGGATTAGGCATAGGCGTGGAGTAGGACCGGGACTGTGAGCAGGAGGAGGAGCAGTAGGAGGAGGAGGGATACCTATACCCTAAACCCTGTACCCTATGTAGGCCATGATGTTTGTGTCCTACACAGGCCGGGCTACTCGGCGCTTCAAGATGGTAATCTCTCACTTCAGACGGTACAAGCCCCAGCGTTTCTTTGACTGCCTTGTTGCAAGGAATCACGTCGTTTCGGCTTGAAGAATGTCTGAAATGTCTGAAGGAAGATCGGGTGTAAAACAGGTGCCAGTTTGCTTTAAGAGGTAACCCAGGCACGTGTCCACTTGCTTGTGCCTGAGCTCCCTTCAGATTTTGCATCCGTTCATTGTAGCAGTTATCACGGCAATGTTCTGAGGTGTTGGTGTACGCTTCCGACAACCTGTCGGCACTGTTGCTCGGCTTAGCTGTGATCCGACGTTTACAGCACCAGCCAAGAATGTAGGGTTTAGGCTGAAACGGTGACTTTTGATACCGTGCAATGATGGCAATGTGAGATATCTGTATACTGTGGCAGGTGATACTTGCATTGCTTCAGTTTGTGTTTGCTGGTGATGCAGCTTTCATGTTGCACTCGAAACCCACTGGCCCAGTGGGTATTGCCTGAACTAGCCCAGCGACCGGATGGTGTATTATGTGGGCGGCCAAGACTCAAAAAGCGACACGACTAGTAATGGCAAAAACCGTTACAGCTCAATTGATGAGAGTGGCTCAGATTTAGGGTGCCTTGCTTGAGCTCATGTCTGAAGACTCCTGAAGTGTGAAAAGTTTCGGACACTCCAGCAATTTTCAAGGAATTCCACACAACGGTACTCCCTTGATGATGCTTCAAAAACTGTGGCGTGCAAGTGGCACACAGCAGTATTCTTTCCCGATCTATATGTAGTTGTGAAGCTAGACTCTATCCCAAGGATGCTGCTGCCCAATAAGATTAACGGGAAGACAATTGCTTTTTACCTGCCGAGTAGGACTCACAAGACCAAGTGAAAATTCAGCTGAGCTCCATTGCTTTATGGACTTTCTACGACCTCATGTCTCCGTGCGTTCTTCTTGCAAACCTCAAAACAGAGTCGCACATGGATTTCATACAGACCTTCCGATATGTAGACTTTCTCAAACATGCTGCTGTCGAAAATTTGAAGCACCGGCCCTCAAGATGAAAGCAACGACTGGAGAGCCATTCGCCGTATTCGGAGGGGGGATAGACTTGTCTGCACGAAGGGCTAAGCGGCGCTGTCTCAGACACGTGAGATGGAGATTCCTCGCAACTACTTTTCAGATTCGTCGTGCTGTAAAGTGATCCGAAGCTACGACACACGAAACCTATCTCCTCCGCCATGACCCCAGGTTTTTTGCGGACCAGCAGCCCACCGATGGCATCGCCGTTCTGAACAAGACAGACTGGTCGGGACCTGTGTTGGAGAGGGCTGAAGTTTCGTGGTGTTGCGGGTGACTCACAAGCCATCGCAGCTGTACGATGCACCTCAATGACTCTCATCTTCGCAGTTTTGTGCAGTTGTGCATGAATCTGCAGCCTTGTCCTCTGCCTTCGGAGCCGGGTCATCCGCAGTTGCTGGTGTCCTGGCTTCCTGCAAAAAGGAACCTGAAAGCACCATGTCCGGGCTCAAGGTCCAAGTTCATCAATATGGACCGGATATCCAGTGCCAGGGGCCCAGTCGGCGGGGCAATGTGTTCTGAGCTAGAAGCGCAGGTTGTGGAGGATGTTGGCACCCAGAAGAGCTTCTAGACTAGACGTTCAGGTACGAGACAATACTGTGCCGAGGTCGTTTTGCATTCCGAACCGCGGCCAGGAGACCTGTGACGGGTGAGAGACATCATGGGTCGTGTCATTATGAGGCACTGCTACTGATAGCAATCCCCCCATCCACAATGCTAAACCACCACAGCAGAATGTGGGCGGTGTTGTCGCCGCTGCCAAAACTGCTGAGCAGTCACCACTACCACCTCTGTTGCCACCGAGTGGACTGCGGCTTTCCAGCAGGTGAAGTATGCGGGACCACACGACTTGCAACTGACCCGATGGCAATTCTTTAGGTGTTGAGGATCAGCTTTCTGGAGTTCATTCCTTGACGAGGAGCCGGCCAGACGAAGGGCGATGCGGGTGTCTGGTGCACGATCAATGGGCCACGAGTGGCACGGGGCTTGTCCTTGTCCATCGTGGCTTCGGGGTTGGAGATCTTGGCCGAGAGTGATTTTGGTTTTATTGCTCTGTCAGGCTGTAGCCTTGTGTAGGTACGGGATAGGGTCGAACCCTGCCTTGTTGCACTGACTGGCCCCGGAGAGATCCAGCTCCGTCTTCCACTTCCTAGCTCAACATGTTCGGGGCTTCGTTCAGTCTGTATTCTAAACTGCCGATCCGAATTTTGGATGGTGGGTGGTCAAAACTGGGCTCGAACAACTGCTCCTGGAATCGATCTGGGTTTTCCGAAGTTGTTCAAGGCCAAAACCGGAGACCCCAACACATGTCCGTGTCCCAACCGTCCACAGCTTTGAAGCCTCAAGCCACAAAGCCAGAAGCCTCAACAAGCACAGAAATCATACCTCAGAGACTCATCACCAGGCTTGGGATCGGCGGCTGGCTATGCAATCCGGCAGGAAAGAGGTGGGTGGCTTGATAAGACATAGGAGTTTCGGGACCCAAGGCGCAGTGAGTGTGTTGCCCCGGAGTTCAGGGAGTTCACATTGTGTTAGAGTTCAGATGATTCAGGAGCTCGTCTGGCTCTTCTGGAAATTGAGTGGAGGTCTCCTCCATTACCTGCACCAAAATCGCGTATTGGGTCTCTCAGTAGAGGCGTCGGGCTTCGGCTGGCGGGCCCAACAAGCCCTGGAGCACTGCCCCAATCCACCAAGCCTTACAGACCGAAAGCCCGAGCCCTAAATCCAACTCCACAAGCCGAAGCACCGCGGGAGTTCATACATGTGGGAGGATGCTCTGCGGCTTGCAGTTCCGATTTCAAGCATTGCGAAGGCTTCTGTTGATCTTACGGGTGCCAGACAGGCAGTCTTAAGCTTCACTTGTTGGGTGCCCCGTGCGAGAACCTCTGAACGATCACGGACCACGGACTTTCTGCGAGGTTTTCGGAGCCGAAACGAACCTCACCGTCGCCTCGGCCACGGCCTCATCGGTGAGTTTCGGTCTACCCGTAGTTCGCTTAGACTGCGCTTGTGTGTGGCCAGGCCATCGCGCAGGCCAAGCCTCTCCACTGGCTCCAGTTGGAAGGCAGCCTCGGCAGAGTGACGCTGTCCGCGGCTCAGACTCTTTCGAGCACTGGGGAGCCCTCAACGTCGAGGCCGACTTGAAAAAGCCCTGAAGACGCAATCAACGGCAAGCACAACATGTGGTACCCACTAAGCTCTGGAATGCAGAGCCCAGAGTAGCATCATGCCTGGAGAAACTGACTTGATCCGAGCTCGTTGAAGGTCGGAGAAGAAGGTCGAAGGGGAGGAGCGGGTCGAACCGGAGTCAGAGCAGAAGCAGAGTTCAGAGGTGTCCATTGCTTGCAAGGGTTGGCGAGGCAAGTTGCCAGTCGGACCGACTTCTAAATGTAGTCCTCTCAATGGCAGAACCGGAGCTGAACAGGGTCCTCTGCTTCGGGCTTGCACATCTCTCTTTGCGTCGTCTGGTCTCACGGAGGTGCTGCCTTCATTTGCAGGAGTGTGTCCAGGGGGCTTTCTCGCAGACCAAACCGATATTCTCAGAGACGTCGACCTAAGCTTTACACACAGACTTCGACTTTCAACCGACCCTCATCCTCCTTGTGCATGGAGGAGCCTGCCCCGTTCAAGTTCAAGACCAAGGCGGTTCTTCACTTGCTGGGCCGGGGCCTCTCAGAGTTGATGTGGGGTTTTCCTTGTTGGGATTACAGAGCTTTCTCTATTTTTAGGGGCCGGGCCTATGGGGTAGATGCGAGATGGCTGATGGCGGGGTTTTCCGCAGGGAGCCGCAGCAAGCACGTGTGGTCCTCACGCACGTCCGGGGTAGCGGGCAGCACGCGGACCCCTCCAACGCTGCAGGCTGGTCCTATGAGTCCAAGGAGGTAGAGGGCAACAACCCTGACTACGCGCTGACGGTGAAGGCAGCCTCCCCATCCATGACGATTCTCATTTCATATCAACATCCTATGCTGTCCTGACCGTCTCAACCTGGAGTTGGCGTTTCGAAGACAGGTCCAGTCGTTGAAGTTGAATCCGGAATTCCTCAGCCCAGAAGCCGCTACCTGACGACCTCCAGAAACCCTGAACTCCAGACGCTGAGCCCTACATTTCCAAATTCCGCAGGGTGCCGTTCCGGTTTCTTCGGAGAAGTTCGTGTCCCTGGATGACAGCGAGGTGGGAGACCTGGTGCAGTGGCTGAAGGGCTGAAGTTGGAAGCCCAAATGCCAAGATGGCGCAATGACTGCGATTAAACGCAGCCTCGTTCGTCGACAAACCCGAAGCCGAATTTGCTAGCTAACAGCTAGCAGCTTGCCGGTGAGGTGGGCGTAGAGATCTTCCAGGTCATTCCAGAAGAGGCGGGGCTCTTATCGGCTTTCAAAGCCAGGGGACTGTAGTGTAGGACGGAGGATCAGATTCACCTCTGAGGAGTGCTCATGCTGAGTATGCTGAGTTTGTAGAAGTGCAGACGAGTGTCTGCTCTGCACGGTTGGAACGCAAGGCCTCGCAAGGCAGGCTGAGAGACGCGCTTGATAAAAGGCACTTGGGTGTGTTTGGGGGTATATAGACGCGAGCATTACCGTCGTTATAAGCTAGATTCAGGGCCTGTAGAGCCTTAGCCGAACCCAAAGCACACGCTGAAAGCACAAGCCCGTACTCGATGGTCAAGCGCCTCCTCCAAAATGCCTCGACGGTAAGCTTCCTTGCTCCACCAACTCAGGTGCCGAAGGAGTCCCCAAATCCCCCGGTCCTGAATCCCGCATCCGACCGAAGAGCCCCTCTGAGGAGGTTGAGGTCCCGGGCAACAAGAACCCTGGGGACACCTTCACCAAGGAGGCAGCTTTGACTTCTCTCGCTTTTGATGCCTGGACCCCAAAAGCTCGCGGCTTCCTGCCGCAAAGTTTAAGGGTATTGTTTAGTGTTGTTCGCAAGGCCGTCGGAAGCAGTCTAGCATGTGAAACTTGCAACGCACCACAAGCTTCCAACTGTCTGGCCGATCTACCCTTATTGCATGTTGACCTGCCATGAAACAGCCGCCCAACTCCTGCTCTGCGCTGATCGCAGCAAGAAGAGTTCCTGAGACCTGCATTGACTGCGCAGATCAGCGGAAAGCTCTATCACATCCTCGTGCCTGAGGGCGCAAAGCCAGGCAGGGGATCATTGCCACAGCGTGCTCAAGGGCACGTGCTCGTTCGTTCGTTCGTGTGTGTGTGTGTGTGTGTGCGTGCACGACGTGCGTGCGTGCGTCTGTCTCTCTCTCTCTCTCTCTCTCTCTCTCTCTCTCACTCTCACTCTCTCTCTCACTCACTCACTCACTCACTCACTCACTCCCTCCCTCCCTCGCTCGCTCGCTCGCTCGCTCCCTCACTCACTCACTCACTCACTCACTCACTCACTCACTCACTCACTCACTCACTCACTCACTCGCTGTGCGTGCATCGGCTTGGTGCGTGCCAACTTGCCCAAATATGCTGGATCAGCTTTGTAATGCTTTGTACAAATACTCACGGAGATGGGATACAAAAGCTACAAAAGCTACAAGTTTACAGCGATCTGCCGCAAATGAATTTTGATTGGGAGTGCCTCGGCGATCCGAGCTTCTGAAGCGGTGCATACGAGGATTGTTACAGTCATCCTGGATGCTCCTCCCTGACTGTGTCTTCAACACGACAGAGCAGGTAAAACAAAAGTCGTGACCAGAAAATCACCAGACTCAAGACTGAGGGACAGAGGATCCGTTCATTCACGCTCTCTCCCACGCCCTGTCTCCCTGCCTCCCTGTCCGTCAGCGATGCGATGCGATTGAGAGTTAAAGGTGCGCCACTCACTTTCGCATGGGCAACTGTAGTGTGTCCAAGCAAGACCCAGGACCCAAGCGGTGCAAATGATCGGAAGAGTTGGCACAGTTTGTGTGTCTTGGGACAGGCTCCTTCTTCAAGGTGGCACTGCCGTCGAGTGACAACTCCAAGGCAGTAGATGCACCTCGGCTTTGCTTCGAAGGATGCTTTTGTTCGTGGGGTGCAGGAGGCAGGACAGTTTTCGGGGGTTACATGCATGCGTTGTTTTTGTCCCGCACTGTTCGTCGCCGCCGGTATTCCGATGCGAGTTGACATTATGTGTGCAGTGGGCCCAGCCTGGCCTCCACTTAATGCTGGGCTGGGCGAAGGTCAGCCTGTTCACAAGCAATAGCAGTGCTTCAATGCGGAACAGGCAGCAGTCAGTTTGCAACAAGGAACAGCATCAGCAGCACTAGTAGCAATGAGGTGCAAGGTCTAAGGTCCGAGGTATGCTCCGTGAATCGAAGTCGAGGTCCCCGTGAAGTACCCGGATGACAAGAAACAGACCACCTGGACTCAGAAGGCCGTTGAGTTCGACTAGCGTTTGTCGCTGGCAGGGGGTTTTGGGATTCACTGGTCTTGTTGAATTCTAAGTTTCTGTACGCAGAATATACGAGATTGTCTTCGGATGGAACAGGAATCATGGCTGGCCCGAAATATTAAAGCTCAGCTCACAGCCTTCAGTCAACGTTCAGGATTTTCGCGGGAATACTTCTCGAGCTTCAGAGTTTAAGAAGCTTTCTTTACAGGGGAAGCTATGCCTCAGAAACTCAGAAGCCTTGGAGCTGGATGGTTGGTGAGCCCAAGCTTCATCCCTTAAGCTCTCCGCCAACCTGAGCCTTCCAGGTGCTCGGGAGGGAATACCAGCTCAGCGCCCCCGAAAGGAAGGACGGTGATCCAGGCGAGACTACTGTCTGTCGGGGCTGACAGGCATTGGCTTCAGGCGTCTTCGTACTTCGTTCATTTTTGTGTTTCGTATACCACGAGACCCGTAGCAGACTAAACTCCAAGAATTGAACAGGGATTGGCAAAGCAGGTTTCAGGCGCCGGGGCGCAGCAAGTGAGTAGCACAGCTTCAATCAGCGTTGAGACGCTTCGTGATCGTTTTGTCGGCTGCCTTACAAAGCCACATGGCATCGTCTGACTCCGCGGATTTGCTGTCCCTCTCCCTCTCCCTCTCCCTC
>CAJNJA010017491.1:0-10942 GCA_905231915.1 Symbiodinium necroappetens
AAATGTGGGGGGGGGCCCTTGATAATCTTCGGGGCGCCAGCTTGCGGTGGATTGTAACGGTTTAGGGTTTAGGTTTAGGGTTAGGGTTTAGGGATAGGGTTTAGGGTTTAGGGTTTAGGGTTACGGTTCAGGGTTCTCTACGGGATCTCGGGGTTTCACGGTTTATGGATTCAGGATGAGTGAGGTTTAGGATTTGGGGTTCAGGGCTGGGCGGCTTGGAATTTAGGCGTTCGGGGTTTGGACTGTGGGATTCAGGTTTCCGGCTTCAGAAATGGTGAGTGGCCTCTAATGATGCGGGTATCCTTTCTCCTCTTGCCCAACTCAATTTCGAACACGAAGCCCTTAAATTTCAAACACCGACCGAGGAGACACCGAACTAAATCCACACAAGGGTGCTACTGGGGGACCTAGAAGCCTACAAACCTCTACGACCCTTGTCGAACCGCTGCAAGACTCTTTCCAAACCTGTAGAACTGAGCGGCCTAGACCTTAAATCTTTACATAAATCCCTAAACCCCAAGCCTTGAATACCCAAACCCAAAACCCCAAACCCTGCAAACCCTGACCTCAGTAACCCTAAACCCTACATAAGCTATAGGGCGAAGCTGCTCCGATGGGTCTCACGAAAGTCCTGAGCCTGAGCCTGATGAAGTAAGTTTCAAAGCCCCTTTGGGGTGTAAAGCTTCGGACGTTAAAGTTTGGGGTTTAGTATGTAACGCTCGGGGGTCTAGGATGTAGGGTTTATCGGGTTCAGGGTTTAGGATGTAGGGTTGGGGATTTAAGATTTGGTTTCAGCCGTTTCTTTCAGTGGTATAAACGGGCTTGTGTAGGGTTCGGAGGATTTGATGCAGGTTCGGGGATGTGCGCTTGGGGAACAGGTCTCACCCCAAGCCCTGTCAAACCCCTGACCCATAAGAAAGAAAGATAGAACAAGAAACAAACACACAGGTTTTACAACAACAGTAGCACTTCAAAGGGAAATGCACCAGCATTCAACAAGAACAGCAACAACAGCAGCAGCAGCAGCAACACAATCACAACAAAACCTTGCTTGAACACCTGCAACCCTAAAATCCTCACTAAACCCTTTGCCCCGATTCACACAAAAACAAACAACCCTAAACCCTAAACCCGATCTCCTTCCACTCCCCGGGCCCATCGGCCCGGAAATTCGTCGCGAAGTCCAGCTCCTGGCATGCAGAATCTTGGACTATGTGGTTTAGGGCTTTAGGGCTTTGGGGACTTTGGGGTTCTAGGGTTTAGGATTCAGGGGTTCAGGGATTTAGGGGTTTAGGGCTTTGGGGATTTCATGGGATCCTTTCGAGGATCCTTAAGGGGCCCCTTTAAAGGGCTTAGGGTTGCGGATGTTTTTTTTTGGTAGAGGTTTGGAGTTCAGAAGAGGGGCCCTCAGTTCTTGGAGAAGGTCTTTGGGACCCTAAACCCTAAACCCTACACCCTAAACCCTACACCCTAAACCCTAAACCCTAAACCCTGAACCCTAAACCCTACACCCTAAACCCTAAGCCCTGAAACACAGGGGGGCGGGTCGTGCTTCAGAGCAGGGTTTCAGTCTAGAGTTGAAGGGTCCTTCACGATAAGAAAAGGATTTGGGTTTAGGGTTTAAGGGTTTAAGGGTTTAGGGGTCAAGGGCTTTGGGGATTTAGGGTCTTAGGGTCTTAGGGTTTAGGGTTGAGGGTTGAAAAACGATCCCTTCTACACTGTGCCCGAGTGAGCTCGTCCGTTGTTGGACGCTCGTTTTCTGCATAGACTTTGGCATGTAGTTGTGCAGATACCATGAGGGGATGTTGACATCCAGCTCCCTCTACTAACTCCATCACTTAGATCCGCCTCCACAAGCCATGCCGAGATTGGAAGCGTCCTTTTTACAAAAAGCACGGGATCTACATCGTGAGGTCCCCTGCTTCTGGAAAAAACTGCAATGAGGCGAGGGATTCCGTGTTAGAGTTGAGGGTTTTGGGCTTAGGAGCTTAGGGTTTTAGGTGCTTGGAGACGAGGATGTGCAGGTGTCCTTGTAGACAGAGTAGATGCAATTGCCACCCAAGTCCAAGAAGAAGATGTCGTAGAAGTTGCGCTCGTACAGGATGGCTCGGTACCTGGGCACTCTCTTGCGCAGTAGTCGTGGTGCTGGACCCTACATCGCGAAATCCTGAAACCCTGAACCCTAAATCCCAAACCCTTGCAATTCCGAACTTGAGCAGGCACCACATATAAAAAATCTCTTGGAGATGCATGTAACAGAAACCATAACACAAAAGGAGCCGTCTAAACCGTCCCCAAGCGCCACACAGTCAACCCTAATCCTTCAAAGCCGCTAATTCGACCTAATACTCCGAGACCCATAAGCCAGACGATGCCGAGTCGCGTGGGGTGGTACTGGGCGTGCACCTGGTACACCCTAACTCTAAACCTCCCTAACTTAAACATCAGCTCGCCGCTATAAACCCCAAACCCTTAAAACCCTATAGCCCAAAAGCCCCAAACCCCTAAACCCTAAACCCCTAAACCCTAAACCCCTAAGAGCGCTTAAAAGCCCCAAGCCGAGGCCCAGGGGGACGTTGAAGAAGAACAAAACTCGCGTCTTCTAGCTTTTAGGGCTTCCGTTTCAGAATCGCCCTCTCAGAGGCTCCCTTCTAAAGGCTTTATAGGGTTTAGGGTTTAGGGTTTAGGCGGCTTAGGGTTTTGGGGATGAGGCTCCCTTCCTTAAAGGTTTTTTTGAGGACCTATATGGGGGGGGGGTTCCGAAAAATAAGGGGGTTACCTTATTTCGGGGCTCCCTATACTCAGGATCCTACTATTTAGGGTAATACGAAATATTAGGGTCCCCTATTTTGGGAGACCCCCATATTTGGGTAGTTCTCTAAATCAGGGCCCCCTTTTCAGGTCCCAAATCTAGTACGGCACCCTTATAAAAAGGAAAAAGACCTTAAAACGGACCCGCCCGATTTAGAGAACTACCCTACTTCCTGCTTGGAGTCTCGGTCTTCTCCCGCCTTGTGGTACTCCTCAGGGCCATCTGCAGCATCCAGCTGGTCCTGCCCAGGGGCTGGGGGCAAAGCTCGAAGACTGAAATCGACCTCCGAACCACTTGGAGGTCTCTCGTGGGTTTTTTGTTGGGGGTTTAAGGGTTTAGGTCTTGGTTTGTAGAGGCTTCCGGGCTTGGTCTTGATTGGCCTTAGCATTAGGAAACCGACTTGCATCCTTATCCAGGACAGGGATCCATCAAGCCTTTACATTAGCCTTAGACCCTAAACCCTAAACCCTAGACCTCTAAACCTAAACCCTAAACCCTAAACCCTAAACCCTAAACCCTAAACCCTGAACCCTAAACCTAAACCCTAAACCCCGAACCCAAAACCCTAAAGCCTAAACCGAACCCCTAAACCTTTTGTTCCTGATCTCAGGCCAACTAAACCTCTCCTGGACCCCAGGAGCCCTCTAAACCCGGAGCCCCAAAACCTTTGGCTTCTGACCTCAGGGCCCTTCCAGCCCTCCACCTTCCGTTTTTGGGGCTTTCAAGGCTTTTAGGGTTGAGGGGTTTAGGGTTTCGCCCTATTCTAGTCATTAAGACTACTGCATTACATCTGGAGTGCAGCTTTATTCTCAAGGATGTGGGCGTTTCAACTAGGCTAGGACACAGAACATAACGTGTAGGGATTTACAGGTGCCACCAGCGCTTCCGATCTTAGACCCTGCGCCATACAGACACAACATCTACAAAAGTGCTGATCCTAAGGCCCAAAATGCTAAGCCCGAAAGCCTCAGCCCTTGTCACTCTCAACCCTGCCACCCCATGCCCTCCTTCGAGCCCGTCGGGTAAGGGTTCAGCAAGATGTATGCAATCTGCAGACTCAGCAGCCTCTCTGCATTGGTGTCCTTCAGAGGTACCACTGCTTTCGAGCGGAAGAGGCTAGGATGAGATGATTAGGTCTGTGTGCGTTCGGGCTGATGTGCTTCTACAGAAGCGCTGCACCGGCCATGGTTTTTTCAGAAATTTCAGAAACTCCCCACCCCCCGAAGAAAACCCAAATTGCAAAACCAAATCTATCAGTTGAAGACGGAGAACGACATGCTTGGTTTAATTTAACGACCACCGACTTGCAACCGACAGTTTGCAGTTTAGCGCTGCTGAGCCAGAACGGACATGTTCACAACGACTTTTCTTCTGGTAGAATAGGGGCCCTAATAATTAGACTGAGGTTTTTGGGGAATATCATAATAGGGTTGATATTGGGGAACCCCAAGGAGGTATGTTGGTAATTATATAGGCTTCCATAGTCTCATGATGAGCCCCCGTTCCAGGACACTACAATGCTTGGCTGACTTCTGAATCACTCCCAACAGTTAGACTTTTGGCCTGGTTACTTATCGTTCATATAGAAGCCCCCAAGTTAACTTCCTAAGAGCCAACCAGAAGAATGCCTAGAATGGGGTCTGAAAGGCGAAAAACTTCCCCTCATGGCTTTTCAAACCCTAAACCCTAAACCCTAATTTCCAAAGACAAGGCGCCTCGATAAGCCAATGTCAGCAGCAACTGACGAATAGTAAACTGGGTTATAGTTTCGGGGCCCTTGCTCATGTACTTATGATTATGAATAGGCAGCTGTATAAGAACCATAAGAGAGAACTGAAAGATTCCCAAAGTGCCACCTAGTCAAGTGACAACGGGAACATTTACTCATACCCGTAGTAGAGATATCATAAGCGCCAGAAAGACCACCTCTGAAAACCCCAAACCCAAAACCTTCTACCCTCTAAACCCTAAGACTACCTACCAAAAGTGCCAGGCTGCACGGTACTTGTCCCAGGCTTGCTTGAAATCCCACATCGCCGACACCTTCCACTTCAAGCTGTGTGGAAGCGACAGAAAATGCTACGTACCGGAAACAGGGAAATTGCAAAAGCCACAGGCCGAAGGGTCCCAATAGAAACCCGGGGTTTGGGGTTTAGGGTTCCTAAATAGTAGGATCTTTATCATGAGCATCCCGGTGCCTCCGATGTGCACACTGCGACAAAAACCTGCCCGAGGGTGGTCCAGAGTGCTTATGATCCTTTCCAGGCCGTTGTGTTGCACACAACCTTGCAAAACCATCCTACAGTACTGTCATAACTCCCGTTGCAAAGGCCCTCTTCAGGGTTTAGGGTTTATAAACATCTAAAGCCCAGGAAATACAAAAACCGTTCATATCCTGAGAAACACGATGCTGAAACACATCAAGCCCTGCAAAACCTACAGAACGAAGCAGCGACCTACAAAAGCACCAAAAGCCCTAAATACAAAAACAACTACCGGTTTTTGACCCTACACCCTGGGTAGTTCTCTAAATCAGGGTCCCTTTCTATAGGGGTGCTGTACGAGTTTGGGGACCCAAAAAGGGACCCTAACTTAGAGAACAATCCCTCCGATCCTAGGCCCTGAACCCTAAACCCTAAACCCCACCCCGCTAGGCGCTATATTAGGATCCCTTTATATGAGAAAGGTGCCGTGCTATTTTGGGGACCTAAAAAAGCTATTAGGGTTTAGGGCTTACCCCTCTAGGCCCTGAGCCCTAAACCCTACACCCCAGCCCGCTAGTCCTTGAACCCTAAACCCTACACCCCCCCTAAACCCTAAACCCCAAAACCCAAAACCTAGGCCCATTTTGCTTCACAGGCGCCAGCTCCAGCTTCGATGACTCCGTCTCGGTGAAGACTTTCTGCTCCTGACGCTGGAACGGGAATCCTTATCTTTTGGGCTTAAGGGTTTAAATAGGGTTTAAGGGTTTAGGGGTTTATGATCCTTACCTTTGGGCTTAAAGATTTACGGTTTAGGGGTTTACGTAGGGTTTAGGGGTTTAGGAGTTGAAGGTTTTAGGGTTCATACACTGTAGGAGTCTTAATAATTGGAACAGGGTTGAAAGGTAGATTGTGCTATACTCATAATAATAAGGAGCCCCCAGGATAGCATAGGCAATTAAGAAGGCCCATATATTATTATCCTTACCTGTTGGGCTTAACGTAGGGGCCTAAACAGTTACCAGCATTACTATGTTGGGAGGGGTTCCTTATTATAGTTTTTGTAATTATAATAAATAATATACCCAACCCCTTCCTTAAGTAATGTAGGGGCCTTAATAACTAGAACAGGGTTCTTAGGTAGGTTATACTATACTCATAATAAGGAGCCCTCAAAATAGTATAGGTAATTATTAAGGCCCCCAAGTCTCCTTACCTGTTGGGCTTTCTTGAAGAAGGGATTCTGGGACATCCTAAACCCTAAACCCTAAACCCTAAACCCCACGTGTCTTTTTTGGGTCCGGTCCCTACCACCGTCCTCCAGCCCCTGCACCGAAATGTTGAGCCAACTCTGCGAGTAGCCTCGCGTGCTAGCAGCAGGGGGTTAGGGTGCAGGGCTCCTTTAATGGTTTTATGGGGTTTAGGGTTTAGGGTTTAATGGTTTTATGGGGTTTTGCAGGGTTTATTGGGCTCCTTCTGAAGGGTCCGCTTTCAGAGTGCCATTGACAGGGTTTAGGGTTCAGGGGTGGCCCAGGGAGGTGAGCTAAGTGCCCTCTGAAGTCTTGTCGGGTTCATGGGGTTCTATCATAACGACATATCGCAATTGTGAAAGGTTTATAGATGTTTTTGAAGGTTTCGATAGGCATTTAGAGGTGAACGGTTTAGGTTTTAACAAGCCTAAGTTACCCTGTCATGGAGCAGGAGGCCCTAATCGTACTGCGGAGCCCTGGAAAGTGTTAGAAAACACCTACATTCCTGAATTATGGCTGTTAGGCTGTTGCGTGAGAGTTTCGAGGCAGTAAACCCTAAACCCTAACCCTACTGTTAGGGCTTGAGGATATGGAGTTCTGGACCGATGTGGGAAACTCGGGAAAAAATTGGGTTCCTTTCTAGGTCCCCAAGAATAGCAAGAACCTCAACCAGGGGCCCTCGTTTAGAGAACTACCCATGTGTGTTTGGGACCTATTTTGATCAGCTTGGGTTGAAGGCTCTTTGGTCGGGATTGTCGTAGGTGTAGCGCTTAGGATCTAGGGCTTAGGCTGCCTACAGCAAGCGGCAGCGACAATTGAGACGGTTGATGATATCAACCCTGCATTGCCCATAGTAAGGAATATACCATCATTCCCATAGTTTAGGGTCCTTGAGGTAATGCAGGAATTATATCATCAACAGTAGTGCGAACTTGATACACCCTAAGCCCCCCTAGTTTGGCGGATCGAAAACTTGGGGATTTGGAAGATATTATGGCGGTCCGGCATGGCCTCAGTTCGGGTTGAGTTTGGGTTTAGGGTTAAGGGTTTAGGGTTTCGGGCCTAGGGTTTAGGGTTTAGGGTATAGGGTTTAGGGTTTAAGCGCGTATGTACACAATGAACCTGCTACTGCCGCAAATTCTGGGAAGCAGGTAACATGGGGATAGGAACGACTAGCAACCTTCTCCCTTTAAGGTCCCTTATAGGTTTGCACTGTCATACTCCCCCAAACCTATTCAAACCAATAGATCTGGGAGTTAGGATTAGGGGGACCCTGGGGGATATAGACCCTCTCAATAAGGTCCCCTTTAAAAGAGCCATAAGTAAGGTTAAGAAGGGTCCCCTTTAAGGGGTCTCCCTAATCCTCCCCAGGATTAGAGCAAGAGGTGCAGGCCCGCAGATAAACTGGGATGCGCCGAGCGGATGCCGGCAGCAACGCTGATAGACTGGTAGACCCTGACCCTAACTACTGAACCCTAAACATAACTAAACCCGAAACCGTAAACCCTAAACATAAGTAAACCTGAAACCCTCAACATAAGCAAACCTGAAACCCTAAACCAGGATCCATGTTCTCCTAATGGAGGAGCCCTAGGTTAAAGGAAAGAGTCTAATCAACGATAACATCCACTTGGGGTAGTTCTCTAAAATTATATGGTAGTAGGGCCACTTTAGGCTCCATTTTATAAGGGTGGCCGTACTAGTTTGAGGACGTCCAAAAAAGGAACCTAATTTAGAGAACTACCCAATGTCGGGTCGCTGTTCAAGGCATGTTGCAGAAGCCCCTACGGTGCAGGGCGTTCAAGGTTTACTTTAAGGGTCCATGTACCCAAACGGTATATACTTTGGCCTTAAAATAGTCCCTATATATAGGTACTTTGGGGTCAAAGTATATACTGTTTGAGTACATGGACCCTTGCGGTTAGGTTTAGTTTAGGCCTCGGGGCTTTCGGGTTTAGGGTTTAGGGCTTCTAATGTAGCGCTTTGGGCTCAGACAAGGCTTACGGGATTTGGCATGAGGCTCCGGGCTTATGGGATTCTGGGGCTCAGGGCTCAGGATACCCTAAAACCTAAACCCGAAACCCGAAACCCTGAACCCGAAACCCTAAACTGAACCCCAAACCCCGAACCGAAAACATCGAAACCCTGAACGAAAACCATGAAAGCCCTAAACCCTGAACCGAAAATCCATGAGAGCCCCAGATACCTGAACCGAAAACCCATGTTGCTTTCTTCAGGGTCCAAGGTGCCGTTGGCGAGCAGCGCATATTCCGTCTCGACCTTCTGGAACCTTCAGACTCGTTTAGGAGGCTGGCTTCAGAGCAGATTCTTAAAAGGGCCCTACAAGGGTCGAGAAAACATAAATAGGGTTTGGGATACTTTATGCCTTTATGCTGCATAAGGCAGGACCATTTGGGGTTTCGGGTTGAGGGCCCCTGGCGCATGAGGAAGAGTTCAGATCTATAGCCCTGTGCACCCGAGGGAGAATTGGTACGATCATTGCCGCCTGCCGCCACCTACAACAACAACACCACCACTACCACCACCAACCTCAAACACCGCGCTTATCACGACCACCGCGACCACGACACCGACGGCGACCGCTACAGATGCTACTCCCAGCACTACGACTGCGACTACGACTAAGACTCATCCTTCAAACGACTTCTTCTGATTCTCCTTCGTCATCATCATCATCACCATCCTCGTCATCATGAACAAAATCAGCATTGCTGCTGCTGCTGCTGCGGCTACAGCTACAGCTACAGCAACTGCTGCTACCGCTGCTACTGCTACTGCTACTGCTACTGCTACCGCGACTGCGACTGCGACTGCTACTACTACTACTACTACTACTACTGCTACTACGACGACGACGACGAGGGCGACAGGGTACTGATGATGATGCAGATGATGATGACGATGGTGATGATGATGACGGAAAGGAACTTCTAATTCTTGTTTACCTTGTTGTCAGGACTGCTTGCAATCTCCAGTTTTACTTATCATTGCGATTGTCGCAGCCTGGTATTCGGACTGCTTGTTTCTCTTTTTACAACTACTAGTTACTAGTCTCGCTTTAACCGAAAATACTTGTCACTAACACTGCGAATGCCTGAAATTAACTTGCCCAAGTCGTTTTGCCCTAAACCCGCGATGACTGAACCTCTTACATATGAGTAGTTATTTCGACCCCCCCATAATATATGGTAGCTCTCTCTTTCTTAGGGTTTGGCCCCTTTCCGGCGACCCTCTAAAAAAGGGTGTAGATTCCTTCCAAGTCTAGGATGGGTAGTTACCGTTATAGGAGCCGTATAGAAGGTCTATATACCTTATAGAAGCCTTACAGAAGCCCTATAAACCCTAAACTCCCCACCTGTAGTTTCCTTTAACCCTAAACCCTAAACCCTAAATCCTAAACCCTAACCCCTAAAACCTGAATACCCTAAACTCCCCACCTGTAGTTCCTTTAACCAAGATGCTTGTACTTCAGTCTGCTGAGCTGCTCCAGCTCAATCTCCCAGGCCTCAAACGCGACATGCGACGTCCCAGATCTGAAGCCGGAGGCCCTAGTTTAGGGTTTATAGGGTTTATAGGGTTTATAGGGTTTATAGGGTTTAGGGTTTATAGGGTTTAGGGTTTAGGGTTTAGGGCTTAGGTAAATCCTCCACCCTAAACCTCGACTCCCGTCAGGAGGCGGCACACACATGCTTTTGTAGAGATCCTTACACAAGAAAGCAGCATGCCCTAAACCCCAAACCCTGAACCACTAAACCCTAAACCCTAAACCCTAAAACCCTAAAACCCTAAACCAACTCTAAGCGGCAGAAGCCTCCATGCTTGGCTGATCTGGCGTATGTGTTTATATAGGGCGGGGTGCTTGCAACAGGTAACAGATGATGCGATGATGCGGTCGAATGCACGTAGAACTTGCATCATCTCCAAGCGCGATTTGCTTGATGCAGCTATGCAGTCGAGCGCGTGCAGCCGAAAGCCTAGAGCTTCCGTAGTGAAACATGTAACATGAATGATTTCCATGCCGAAGATGCCCTAAACCATAAACCCTAAATCCTAAACCGGTGACTGATTGACGACATTACCTGAAACCATTCCAGGAACGACAGGAGCCTAAACTGAGACATGCCCTGCGGACGGATCATTACCCTAAAAACCCTAAACCCTGAACCCTGAACCCTAAGCCCTAAACCCTGAACCCTAAACTCTAAACCCTCGGACCTTTTAAAGAAACCCGAAGCCGAAACGCGCAACCTCAAGGCCATCTCCTTCAGACGGGCATCGGTCGGGCTCAGCGTCGGACTGCAATCGTTGCTGCCTTTAGGGAACTCTAGGGTTCAGGGTTCAGGGTTTAGGGCTCAGGGTTTAGGGCTCAGGAGTTTAGGGTTTAGGGGTTTAGGGGTTTAGGGGTTTAGGGGTTCAGGGTTCAGGGTTTAGGGCTCAGGGATTAGGGTTTAGGGTTGAGGGTGGAGGGTTTAGGGGTTTAGGGGATTAGGGTTTAGGGTTCAGGGTTTAGGGCTCAGGGCTTAGGGATTAGGGTTGAGGGTGGAGGGTTTAGGGTTTAGGGGTTTAGGGTTTAGGGTTCAGGGTTTAGGGCTCAGGGTTTAGGGATTAGGGTTGAGGGTTTAGGGTTTAGCGGTTTAGGGGATTAGGGTTCAGGGTTC
>CAJNJA010017492.1:0-10942 GCA_905231915.1 Symbiodinium necroappetens
CCCCTGAACCCAGAAACCCAGAAACCTTAAATCCCTAAACACAGAAACCCAGGGCTCTGGGGCCTGGCTCTGCTGTTCACTGTACAATGACAGCGTGATCCCCGTCGTTTTTCGGAGCAGGGCTCTGCAGATGTTGCCACGAGAAACGACAATGCCGAAACAGATCTAAGCCCCCTTTTCGGCAACACAGGGGGATCCAAGACAGCCGGCAGAAAAGTATATTTCCCAGCCCAAACCTTGGAATGTACAATTGGAATTGCCGTACGGGCCCCCGGAATGTACGTTCTTGGGCGTGGCCGTCATACTCACAAAGAAGACCTGGCAAGCGCCAAACTTCACCCGGCAAAAGTCTATCTATGTATGGTTGCCGGCGGGCACCCCAATCCCCCCCTCCCCCACGCCATGATTCAGTTTAAAAACAATTCTATAGGCATAACGATACATGTTTCCCCCCCTTTCCGCCCCCCCCTCCCTCCCCGTGGAACGGGACATCCTTCCTTCTCCTGCGGCCCTGGGCCTGGGGTTCTTCTGCATCCATGTTCCCTTCCCAAAAACCCCGCCAACATGATTCAGGTCATACAAGTATACACTGATCATGATGTATTTCCCCTCCCCCCTGTGGAACGGGACAGCCCGCTTCCGCGGCTCTGTGATTCTCCATCCGTGTGTGTGGTCCAGATGAGGGTGGAGAATCTCCGCTCCCCCCCCCGTGGAACAGGACTGGGTTTCCGTGCCTCTGGAACCGTGTGTGCTATCCTGTGAAGGAAGTGGTATGATCGTGTGAACTTCGTTTCTAATGGATCACACGGGCGCACACACACACACACACATGTGCCTGTGTACGCATGAACCGGTGTATACATACACAAACACATACATACACATCACACACACACATGTGCCTGTGTATATGGCCCGGTGTAAACATACACACAAGCACATACATACATGGACCATGACACAAACGCAGAATTCTAGACCACTTATACTCCGCCTTGCTTGTGTGGAAAAGGTGCGGTTCTCTTTTCGTATGTGCTGTCCTGGTAAGGAAGTGCTACACGTCCTGGTCCCCATGTCGGGGTGCTGCCTTGTGGTATGGTGGTGTGTGTCCTCTTCGGGCGCGCACTAGAACAAAGCCTTTGGCAATCCTGGAAAGCCCACATAATTAAGCCCTATTGAAGCCCTCATAGAACCTTGTATCAACTGTCGAAAACCCATTGTAGGACCCTGTGAACAGCCGAAGCAGAAACCCTGTGCAGACCTTCTCTTAACGGGGTTCCTGTGGGCCCAGGGGCGGGGCGAGGCGACGCGGGGCGAGGCGGGGCGGGCCGGCGGGCCGGCGGAGGGTGCTCTTGTCTTAAGTCCTTGACGCACAGCGCACAAACATATGTACATAAAATAAATATACAGATATAAATATATGAACATATAAATATATAAGTCCATAAATTTACATATATACAAATATATAAATACGAACAAATAAATACAAATATATAAATACAAATATAGATATAAATATGAATATAAATATAAATATAAATATAAATATATGTATATATTTGTTTATTGATTTATATCTATATTTGTATTTATATTTATACGATCGTAACAACGCCGAGTCGACCATGAACGCATCGTCCAAACTTGTTCCATGCGAAACCCGCATTCACCCGTGCTGCCGTTTGTGGTGCGGCTGTGGATCCTGCACACATCATGCAAGCCGGGGTGCCAAAATGCAGAAGGTCTTGAGAAGCCAACTTTATGGTGTCTGTGACGACGGCGAGGCGCGGCTGTGCCGCGAAGGATTTGAACAGTCGGAGCAGAAGGAGCATCGGATAGAAGCACAGAATCAAGCGGAAGCGCTTCTCTTCTGTGCAGACTGCTTCAACCGCCTCGTAAAAAGCAGCCACGTGACCCAACCGCACAGCCCGCTGCAGGGCTGCATCCTGAGTCTGCAAGAAGCCAAGTTGTTGCTGCAGGTTTGACGCCTCTGTGGCGAGGCCAAACCATAGAACCAACACCACCACGGCTACCGAAATTGACAGCCAGTCAACCTCGGCTACTCAGCACGGCAATGCACACTCTGCACGAATGAGAAGGCCGCTCGAATCCGCTCGAACACATCTTCATGCGTAGCGACAGTAACGACAAACACACCCTGGTGCCGATGCCAATGTCTACGAATCAATTGGAGCACTTGTGTAAGTGTGTCTGGACTGCAAGTTGGCTGAACCGACATCTCATGCCGATTGTCGCTTCAACTTCGTGAGGCTTACCGCACAGCTCCGGGGTGACACCCGGCAATGTTAGCATTCCCATTCCGTGAGCTGCTGCTTCTGGAGTAAAGCCAGATTTCCTTTACTGGTGCGAACATGCGACCGGAACTGCTATCTCAGCAGCTGGAGCACCTGCACAAATCTGGATTGTGCGAGTCTGTCAGTCATGGTCGGCCCAGGCCTACAATGTTGGTGCGACTTAAGACCGGAAATCGCAAAGTATACTGGCCACAGCCTTCCTCATCCATGAAACCACATTCCAAAGCCCGATGTAGTCCTCGAGTAAAGCACGATGCCATCTGGCTTCTGCACTTCGAATGGCAGAAACAATCTCGATGAGCTCATTCACAAAGATGTAGAGCAAGCACAACAGCCAGACGCCGGCAAACACAATGGCAGGAAGATTCTCAGCCGTCGGCTGAGAAAAGTTGATCCAGAGAGACATCAGCTCCACACGCTTGCGGATGCGACCCCCTCGGGCTATCCAAAGGTTAACCCCTGTCAGTGTGAGCAGCCCGTACTCCGCGTTGAAGGAAACCATGGCCACCTGACGAAAGGGAAGGTTCCTATTTTGCTCGAGAGTGTGACGTGAACCCGTGAATGACGTTGCTTTGCGCCTCTATTCTCTGCGTCCTTTCCGTGAGCCAAGGAGAGGGAGGCTGCTGAGAAATGCACCAATTGCACGAGCAGTTGGAACCGGAGGCGCCCATGGTCCGAGCACATCCATCTTCCATATCCTCGGACAAAGCCAGTGGGACCACTGCGACTACATACCATGTTGAACATATCACGCAAACACCGAGTATCCACCAGCTGCTGCACGATGCGTGCATTGTCATCCTCAATAAGAATCCACTCTTGCCTTTCGGGCTGTATGAAGTTCTCGCCGTTGGAGGTGTCGGGTTCAAACGCTAGTTCCTGCAGACTGGGTATGCATAAACGTTCGCATGACAGGCGCCGCCAAACTTAGCGATCGTGCAAGACTCTACGTTTCTGCCTTTTCCGTGTTCTTGAAACCGGCAGCTTGGCATGACAAGGCACGGCAGTCAAGGGCACTTGTAGACCGTGCAATACAACAAGCCCCTGCCAACCACGTGTTTGACTTGCCGTCCCCAAAAATGCCCAACCTCCATCCCTCCCAAGACAAGTGGTCCCATCGTTGCTGGCCCGTCTGCAAGACATCATCTCACCATGTCCATAGCATGCGGCACATCAATTCACCAAAACCCCTGAAACCAAGCTATCCCCATGTGCCCCGGTGATTGGACTCGATTCCCGAGCCGTAATGAGAGAAAGACAGAAAATGCCTGAGGGTTTGTAAATGATGTTCCCTTAGTCGCTCACTTCAGAGAGCTAGTTGATGTAGCGTGGTTGCCCAAAAGTTGAAGTAGCAGTTGGAGCGCGACTTCACTCTCACGCTTCCTTTGCAGAACTCGGACAAAAGCTTTCTTTTCCTCGATGAGGACGATGCTCCGCCGTCGTTTTCAGCGGGATGGCTCGAATGATTGGATCGGATGCCTACAACCTGAGTCGTGGGCTTTCGTTTACGGCAGATTTTGAGAGATACCGCGTCTGATCTTTGCGCCAGGGAGAGTAGCGATCACGTTCACGTTCACGATCCTCCTATGTATGCCCGTTTGCCCCTGCGTTTGCCTTTGCCTTGGTCGATCCATCTGTTTGCCTCTGCTTGGCGGTGGCCCTTTTGGCTCTGCTGGTCTGCTGATAGTCGCTATTTTCTCTGCTGTCAGTGGTTGATCGCGAATGCCGACCTGCTTGGGGTCCAAATAATCCGCAAGTCTGATGTGATCAATAGTTTGAGGATGCCGACTATGACGTAGCTCTGCACGTGACTTCGTCAACTTCTCAGTAAACCTGGCTGGGATCTGAATGTCATAGTTGACGAGCATTTCGATGGTAGTCTGGCAGTCGTCGATGTGACTGTTTTGAAATCAATCATCATCACTCCCACCGGTTCGATGTACAGAAATTCAACCTCACCTTGACGTGGTCGTCACAGCTTTGCAAACATTGACTTGCTCGTTCCCTTGTTCTTCACGAAGGCCATCCCACTCGCAGCGGAGCCAACCGGGCGCGTGCGATCTGCAGGGGGCGTCGTGAGCTGAAAGGACGCCTTGAAGTGAGGCATAGATCGCCGCACTATTGTAGCAATGATCGCCGCCCGTTCGAGGCCGAGCTGCATCGGGCAGAGCCGAGCCGCACTGGCGCCAAAGGTCTTTTGGCCTGTGAAGCACATCTTGCGGTACCGCGTACGGAGAGGTGCGTGTGATCACCGGTGCACCTCTTGGCGAGCCCGATCAAAAAAGCATTGCTTGTGAGGAACCGAGTGGGTTTCCCAAAGGGCGCCCTGAAACGGCACTGATCAAACTCCACGTTGTAGAGATGAAGCCGAACTTTCAGCTGTTGAACTTGAGGCACCTGCCAGAGCAAGCTGCCGACGAGGAGATTCTCGAGCAAGGCGTCACCCCTCGCCATGACCACTGTCTCGGAGCGGAACAAGAGCGGGTCAGCCTCGATCAGTACTTGAACCGCACATGAGACAAGCCGAGCGGCAGCTGAAGCGACCTCGGCAGCGGAGGGCCACCAGGTTGATCTCGTGCCTGAAAGTTGAGCACGGCGTACCCCGCGATCACACCACTCGACAGAGCAGCAGCAAGAACTCCAAGAAGTGCGCATCGAGAATGTCGTCGCTCTCCAAGACCTCGTCCGAAATCACTGCGTCGATCGGTGGCAGGGTTTTCAGACCTGCCGACCTACACTGAGAAGTTAGAGTTGCAGATCCTGCGAAGACTTCCAAGCACCAAGATCAGATCTGGATCACGAGGGACCTGCGACCAATAGGGGTGATCACCCCCGCACTGCGTGCAAATGTGCTTGCTGCGGCACTGATCACCAAACCGGCACCCCAAAGAGCAAATTGTACCACAGGGCAACGGCGAGTGCCGTTGTAGGAGAAGAAATCTTCCTCCACGGGCACTCCGATCAGGAACACGCAGATCGCGATCGGGCTTCGTCTCTGCAAGCTTGACCGAGCCGCGATCTTCATGGGCCTTCTTGCGCAAAGCTTTGTTGCGCTCGCGCCGAACCTTGGTTTTGCGAGCGCGAGCCTCACTGTTGGGCGGCCTCGGCACCGGCGGCGGCGAACTCGAGCGAGTTCTTTTTGACGGCGTAGCCACCTCGCGCTCTGCTTGGCGAAACTTCTCGAGCTCGGCGGTGAATCTAATGACATCATTCCAGAGCTGCTTGTGGTGAGCGAGCACCTCCCTGCACGCGGCAGAGAACGTAGGGACTTTGTCGTTGTTGACATTCTTCGAGCTCCGAGAAGCCCAGAGGTATACTTCAGCTGACCGGCGGCGCGCGTGAACTCATGGACGGTGAAGTACTCTAAAGCCACAAAGTGAGCATGAAGACGATCCACAACATCCAGCTCCGAAGCGATCGCGACCTGTTGTCGAATTGGACGACCTTTTGCAGGTCATCGGAAGTCTTGGAGAACCCTGATGTCTGATAATCAGGCCCTTGGCCGGGAGTTTCACGAAGAACTCAGTAAGAGAGAGGGACGTCCCCGATCTCATCGTCGATCTTCGCGCAATCAAGAACAAAGTCCCGAGGGATCTCCTGGTCGGAGCGAGACCTGGTGTACTTGAGGACTAGCGGAGCAGGATTCTTTCAACTCGCCTGGACACCGATCTCTTGCTCCGTGCGATCAAAGTGCACCGCTGGTCCAACATAATCACCCGAGTCGGATGCCATGTCAGTGAAGTGACCTTGTGTGGGACCTCGAGGGTCCTCACACTTCTTCACCGAACCATCAGGCATCTCGATGAGTCTGGCCGTTCGTTTTGATGGCCTGTGTCAATCACTGCTGGGGTCACTCGAGTCGCCCCACATTCAGATTGACTTCTCCTTCTTTTCAATGGAGAATGAAGAATGACCTGCCGAAGAGGACCATCTTGAATACAACTGACGTTCCTCTGGTCCTGCTCACCTTTTTCGTGCTCCCGTCAGCCTGGCTCGGCAGGAGGGCCCGCAGATCGGTGGACCGCCAAAATCCCTATACCCCTGCTTCGATCATGGCTTCAGGCAAGCGGTCTCCGAGACGCGACTTGCAAACCTCCAGTTTGTGCTAGCAATGCAGGCGAACACACCGGGGCAGTTCGCCGCGGAGGTCTTCGAGTGGATAGCCGGCCCGGCGAAATCTCACGAAGCTCTGGTGAACAGAACACACATGCTCGAGCAGCTTTGGGTCTTTGCCAGAGCACCGAATCCCTCGGCTGTGAGATGGGCTTTGTTCGGTGCATGAAGGTTGTGAGAGGCGGTCGGCGACATCGATGGCGCAGTTTCAGCGAGTCATGGCCGTGCTGGCCCTAAGCGGCTCCGCTGCTCGCCCCTCTGCTCGACTTGGAGAATGCCGAGAAGCAGAAGTAGGCGAAACGGCTAAGGAGCATCGCCGATCGTGCCGGTGAACACGCGCGCGGCGATCAGGCTCACAGCTCCGACGAGATCTTGTGGCAGAGGAGAAGAAGCGCCTTCAGCTCTGGGTTTTCACCTCGGGAACTCCATCGACGATGTCGAACCACATTCGAAGGTTCCAGAAATTCGAGCTGTGGGCACACAGAGTTGGGATCCAGCTCTACCCCGTCACCGACGATAAGATCTTGAAGTACGCAGTGGAGCTCGACCCTCGAGAACGCGGTCCCACAGTGCTCCCGTCTTTGAGGACAATTTGAGGATGGCGATCAAGTGGGTGTCAAGCTCCCTTCGATCGAGACACCAACCATGAAAGCTCTCGAGAAAGAGGCCTTCACCCAAAGCGGCAAACCTCTTATAGGGAAGCAGTCGCCTTCCCGATCGAGCTGGTGCGGGCGATGAAGAAGTATGTGGTCAACGATGATCATCCCAAGCCCGCTCGGGTCTTTCTTGGGTGGCCCGACGGCCTGACGCAAGCGCCGTGGATTCAATTCATGGCCGCCGACCTGGCGTTTTCCACGGCTCCTTGGTTTAAGGTGGGAACTGATCTCTTCGACTTGGAGTTCCCGCTGATCGAGTGCGATTTCTGGGTGCCGGAGCTCGAGACCAAAACGCAATGGCGAGACACTCCTTCAGACTATGCTCGCTCGACGCAGTGGCTCCACCACCTTGTCTGGGTCGCTGGCAGAGAGGACGGGGTCGCAAAGGAAATCCTCGTGCTCACAAATGTGTCAGATTCACATTGTTTGTTCCTCTGGGTCGCCCGGCTGGCGAAAATGCGGAACGACAGACTGAAGTTCGAAGTGCGGTGAAACCGGAAATGTTGCAGGTTCCGCGAAAACCTTCAGAGAGTGAGCGGCGACTGCACGAGTTGACACGTCTGCCCTACACGGGACTTGCGCGAACACTGCGTGAAGCCAACTCTGGCTCATTCGCATCCCATGTGTCCCAACGCGAACCGCCCGACTCCTTCATTCCCTGTGCTGCGGCAACCACGGCACCAATCTGGAACAGATGGTCAATCGAGTTGTCATGCATGTCGGACACTCCACGCAACTCCAACGACCCAAAGTCATGCTCCAGTTCCGACATTACTCAGGCAAACAGCTCGCTGCCAGTCGCGCTGCCACGACATATGGTAATGACATTCGGCGTCAGGTACACCAATGTCCCCTATCGGACAATCGGTATGGGATTCTCAGTCAGGTCAACCAAGGCCGGGCCAAATAACTTTTCCATCACAGTCCAAAAATCTTGCAACAGCATTCTTGCCAAATTCACCAGTGGGAATGGTATGCCAGTGTACACGTAGGAAAGTACACTCAACGAGCGGCCATTGCCACAATCAAGCTGCACAATCTTTCTACCTTGCACGTTCAGTGTCTCTACAGACAAGCTCCGCAGTGAGGCCGCGCTCTCATTCAACGGGAAAACAGGATAGTCCGGAGCAAACCATTCCGGACAAGAGTTCACACAAGCACCACTGTCGAACAGTATCCACGACTTGTGCACTAGTCCAGCTTGCAGGTGACATTCGACCAGTCTGTCTTCGAAGCGCAATGACTCCATTCGTGGAGCATTCCTCGGCGGCAATGGTGGCACTGTGGCACTCAGTGCACCATTCAACACGCAAGCTCCGACAAACAGATTCGTCATCAGTCCAGGCTTTGCACCACGGACAGTCCTGACAGACTTAGGTGCATTCGACAGTTACTGCTGCGACATTCTGGGGGGGTTCATTCTTGTCTGCCTCCTGTGGGACAGTACTCTGAGATCCGGACGCAGTCGCAGTACTCGGCTGTTCCGCATTCCACCAGTTTTGCATGTTCCAGGACCAGTCATCCGGCCAGTAACTCCAGTTGTCATCAGACCAAGACCAGCCACCGGACCAATCATCAAACGAACCAATCCACCCAGAATTCCAACCATGGTCATCCCAAGACAACCAATCATCATAGTACCAGTCACCATCTTGGCGCGGATCGTGTTTCCATTCACCTCGCTGATTCTCTTGCTGATTTCCTCCTCAGCCACTGCTGACATTCTACATTTGCCTTCTTTAGGACATTCCTTACTCCAGTGATTCGGGTCTCCACACAGGAAACACCCTTGTCGTTTTCCTTTTCAATTCATTCCTGTTGTTCCTTTTCCTTTTCCTTTGTATCGTTGCTCTTCCCTTTGCCTTTTCCTTGGAACATTCCCTTGCCTTTGTATCCTTTTCCTGCTCCTTTGTACGTTCCTTTGCCTTTAATTTCCTTTGCCTGGGATTCCCTTTCCTTTCCATCCTTTCTGTCCCTTCAGTGCTCGTGTGTCCATATCGGCTTGGCCTGGTGGTCAACCCTACCACTCGGCACAGTCAGATGCCTGCTCTTACGCTCTCACAACTCGGACAAGCCAGGCGAGGTCTCACGGTGCGAAGTCGGCGTGAAACAAGTCTCAGCACACCATCGCGGAAGCAAGCCCCAGGAACCAAATCTAAGACCATGACCGACAAACCCAGAAGGATGGCATGCCGTGCGAATCTTGATATGGTAGGCAGTTCTACAGACAGAGTCAAAGCACCAACCTCCTCACAAACCAGAAAAGGCCCTAACAACTCAAGAACACAGCGAGAACCTCGGATGCCCTGTGATACAACAGCAAGAAGTGCCAGGACCTCCTTGTGCCCTAGCAGTCAGAGCCAGACGCAGCAAGGCGAACTATCAAGGGACTAGGGAACTACTTGACGGCGTGAAACAGGCGTGCTTACTTAGACTCAGTACTTCTCGGCAGACTCAACACTTCTCGACAGCGTAACGGCTCGAGACACCATCCGCAGGCCCACGGCCCTCTACAGCAGAGACTGCAGATCAGAGGCCGAGCATGAACCTTGAAGACAAACAGATTCCCAGAAATCCACCTTAGTGGATGTCAGCATGCAGATTCCACTGGCGGGGCCGGAAGTTGGTACCCTGCAACTATAGACAAACCCCAGGGCCTGAGTGACCGTCGTGATATTTCGAACATTCAACCGCATGTGCTGCGGCAATGGACCAACAGGCTTCTGCAGTAGCAACGTGATCAAGAGGTCATCGTCCAGCGGCCTACCAGTCGTCTTCTCATGTCTGTTCTTCAAGATCATGAAGTTACTCAAACCGGCTCGAGCTCTTTAAATCAGTGAAGACTGTTTGTGCAATCGTCGCCAAATCTCGAAGCCATTCTGTGTGTCTTCATTTCGAGCAATCGGCCTTGCGGCACCATCCGTGAGTGATTTGCGCAAGCATGTAAGCCCGTTGTCGTGAGAACAGTGTCAGTTGATTCTTTTGCGACGGTGTTTGCTGGATGTCAAACGCCTCATTCTGGCCGAGTCCGATGTATCGCTTCAGCTGCCATGACCAGCCTCCCCATTTACCCAGTTCGCCGTGGTACACTGGAGGTGGGAACAATTAGGTTTCACCACCGTTTCCTCTCACTCCGAAGTCCAGTCTCTTTCACTCTTTCCCTGTCTGCAGAGCCGAAGCTCCGCGACCATGCAGAATTCCATTATACAATCTACACAGTCACGAGCAACCTAATTCAATCTGCTTCCCCAATCACCAACACAGTCAGGCCAGCATTCCTTTGTGCGACCAAGCCAGTGCTTGAGTAGTCTTGAGCCAATGCCATTCGGCATCGCAGCATTCGGCAATGATTTATGCTCGTTGGGAGCATTCTAGGGGTCGTGTCATTTAACAACGAGGGCGAGCGAGCGAGCAAGCGACCGACCGACCGAGCGATTGACCGACAGATGCACCGACCGATTGACCGACCGATTGACCGATTGACCGACCGACCGACCGACCGACCGACAGACAGACAGACAGACGGACGGCGAGAGCGAGCCGGGAGAGACGGCCTGAGGGAGGGGAAGGGAGGGAAGAGGGAACGGAGCGAAGGACGAAGGGAGGGAAGTGGAGGGAAGCATCTGGAAGAGGGGAAAGGAAAAGAAGGTAAAGGGAAACCCGAAGAGACCGTTAGCAGCAGTGTCCTCGTAGGCTGGCATGCATGGCTTCCTGGGCTTGTTAACACGAGGCCAAGAAGGCTTGACATCATAATTCATGTTGTTGTTGTCGTTGTTGTCGTTGTCGTTGTCGTTGTCGTTGCTGTTGCTGTTGCTGTTGCTGTCGCTGTCGCTGTGGCTGTTGCTGTTGCTGGTG
>CAJNJA010017493.1:0-10942 GCA_905231915.1 Symbiodinium necroappetens
GCACGCCCGCACGCCCGCACGCCCGCGCGCGCACGCACGCACACACACACACACACACACCCACCCACCCACACCCACACACACACACACACACCCACACACACACACACACACCCGCACACACACACACACCACACACACTCTCTCTCACCTGCTGCCTTCCTATACAAACTGCGAGGACCCAAGAAACGAGACAGAAGAACCCGAAACCCCAAGCATGCCACGGCCGAAATTCACCAAATCCCAAAAACCTGATAAGTTAACCTGTACCTATAGCCTGCATTGTAGTTTCTTTTGGGGGCTACCTTTTAGGATCCTTGATCCAAAATTGGTTAAACCAAAAAAGGGAACTACAATGGAGACTATAGGTGCTATGTACCATACTAAAACCTACTGTTTTGTGTTTGACTACACGAAACTTAACGTAAGCCGGAACATCTTGCAGCCCTGCAGCCTCAAACTCCGCGAGTTCAATGAACTGAAACTCTGATAGCAGTACACTGGCAACAAAGACATTAAATGGTAAATGAAGAAACGGCGTGATATGTGATAGTGGTCCTGTATAAAGAAGCAGAAGAAGAAGGCGGACAGTAGGAAGAAGACTACGACTAACAATAATGCCTTTGAAACCCTAAGGGTCCATGTATACTACTATTATGGAATTAGGTCCCCAAACCATAATATGAATGGTCTTTTGGGGCCTAATTCCATAATGGTAGTATATATGGACCCTTTTAGGGAAAGAGACCTTTTTGCTTCCATACGCATTGCCATCGCCAGATCCTCACGCAGCCTGGGCCCTCTTAGCTAGTTGCAGACACCATATACCTGGGCCCTAAAGAACCTACCTTTTTTAGGGTTCCTTACTATGAGTTCTTTATATAAGTCCTTACAAAGGTAGGTTGTTTGGGGTTACGGTAGGGCCATAATTCTTGACTTCATCTATGTTCATCTTTGGAAACATACAGGGATGATGCTCCCCGAAAAAGGTTATGGTGGAAGCCCCAGAATTGAAGTCTAGACAGTCTGACTCTCGGGTCTTAAAGTATACTACGGTTGATGCTATAAATCCTGCACTACCCATAGTAAGGAATATACCATAATTCCCATAGTTTAGGGTCCTTAAGGCAACAGCATCTCATCGAGGTCAGGGGGGGCGAGGCTAGACTCCAGCATTTTTAGGGTTTACCCATAGGCCCCTAAGTAGTTCCTTTTGGGGATTACCTTATAGGATTCTAAATATAAACCACAAAAAAGGAACTACTTAGGGGCCTATGGGTAGGGTTTAGGGTTCTGAGAGTCCTGACTTCACGTCTAGCTTCCTCACAGGCAGATCCTATGCAGTTCGCGGTTCACCGTTAACCCGCTTTTATGGCTTGGGGACTTGGGGGACAGTGTTTTGAAGAATCACGATATCAAAAGTTCATTCAGGTTCCAGGAGTACAACAACTCAAAACATCTTAGCAGTGAAGAAGCCTGACTGATACTGGAATTCTGTAATGTTGAGAACAGTGAGTCTCTAACTGCAACTTTACGGAAGTTAAGCTACCACGAACCCGAAACCTCTCGACCCACAAACCCGAACCCCTAAACCCTAAAACCCTGAACCAAGCCACGGACTTAGGATGAAAAGCCCACGTCTGGCAAAAGGCGACAAGAGGAGCCTAAGGAGCCCGGCGACCGATGCAGAAGGTGGTTTAGGGGGTTTAGGGGTTTAGGGTTCAGGGGTTTAGGGGTTAGAGGTCTTTGGACCCTTTACTATGGAATGTCGGCAAAGGTGTGGAGTTATAACACCTATAAAAACCCTGGATGGCTGTCTAGCCGGGCTCCTAGAGGAACGTATGTGCCCTGCATCAGCCGCAGAGCGCTCTCATGCCTTGGCACAGCGTACCTGCACACCCGGCCCCGAACCCTAAACCCTAAACCCTCCACCCTAAACCGAAACTGGACCCTAAGGAACCTACCTTTTTAGGGTTCCTTACTATCAATTCTTTATATAAGTCCTTACGAGGGTGGGTTATTTGGGCTTAAGGTAAACCCTACGGTACCCCTAAGGGGGTCTTGGCTTGCTGCTTGCATCCTGGTTATGGTGAGCAGACCTGCACCCGTGCATCCACGGTGTAGGCGGGGTTTAGTGTTTAGTCGGGGGATCGAGGGTTTAGGGGTTTAGAGGTTATAGGGCTCAGGGGCTTAGGGGTCGAGGGTTTTGGGGTTTAAGGGTTTGGGTTTAGGGGTTAAGGGTCGAGGGTTTAGGGGTTAAGGGGTTCGGGGTTAAGCTTATAGGGTTTATAGGGTTTAGGGGTTTATCGGGTCTATAGGAGTTAAGGGTTTAGGGCTTAGGGGATTTAGGGGTTGGGGCTTGAAGGGCGTGAAGGCTTCAGGGCATATATGCCCTTGATTCCCTTGATGTCTCAAGGTCCGAGCATCGCAGCTAAACCCCCAAACCCTAAACCCGCCCTAAACCCTGAACCCAACCTGTAAATCCCTAAACCGTCGACCCTTAACCCCCTAAGCCCTGCATATGACCTCTAAACCCCTAAATCCTCGACCCTTAACCCCCTAAACCCCATAACCTCTAAGCCCCTAAACCTTCGACCCTTAACCCCCTAAACCTCTAAACCGCTAAACCCTCGACCCTTAACGCCCTCAACCCCTATAACCTCTAAACCCCTACCCAAACCCCCAAAAGTAGGCAAAATAATGGCCCAACACCCAGAAAAAAGGCTATTATTCTACACAATTTTGGGAGTCCAGGTAAACACCCCCCAACCCCAAAAACCTCCAAACCCCTAAACCCCTTAACCCTAAACACTAAACTAAACCCCCCTAAAACCCCTAAACCCTGTAACCTCTAACCCCTAAACCCTATAACCTCTAAGTTCCTAAGCTCTCGACCCTTACACCCCCCACCCTTAACCCCCTAAACCCTATAACCTCTAAGCCCTAAACACCAAACTACAAGTCCCGTTTCGAGGTTTCTGCGCAGTGTCTTCAGCTCCTGACTGGCTTATAGGGTTAATTACTAGTAATTTAGGGGCTTAAGGGTTAGAGTTTAGGGTTAGTTAGTAGTAATTTAGGGGCTTAGAGTTTAGGGCTAGTTGATAGTAATTTAAGGACTTCAGGGTTAGAGTTTAGGGCTAGTTAGTAGTAATTTAGGGGCTTAGAGTTTAGGGTTAGCTAATAGTAATTTAGGCGCTTAGGGTGTAGAGTCTAGGGTTAGTTCATAGCAATTTAGGGGCTTAAGGTTTATAGAGTTTATAGTAATTTAGGGGTTTAGGGTTTCGAGTTTAGGGTTAGTTAATAGTAATTTAGGGGTTTAGGGTCTAGCGGTTTAGGGTTTAGGATCTGTAGTAGTATGAGCCACAATAATCCTCATGATTTATCAGCCACATTGGGCTTCAAACAAGCTTGGTGCTTGCTGATCTAACAGTATTGCTATGACTAATTATTACCATCATGATAACTAGCCACTAGCGTTGTTCTTGGTAGCCTCGTGTTTGGGAATTTTGCCATGGACGACAGCCTTCCAGGCTGCAGTTCCGCGAAGCCACGGTTTAGGGTTTAGGGTTTAGGGTTGGGAGTATCACGGTTTAGGGTTTAGGGTTGGGAGTATCGGAGTCTGGCTCAAAGTATCCTCGTAATATGGGGGCTAGAAAGAAGTATCCTACAATGGGAAACCTTCTAACGCCTAAAACCCTCAACCCGGCGCACGTAAGCATCCACGACCTTGCTGCATTTCAGCTGGTCGCCGCCCGGCGGCGCTGCATAACAGCGCTCCACCTCTACGGCATTGTCTGCGTTGCCCTAGAGGCACATCTACTTGGCACCGTGCATGCCGAAGCTATATTTCAGAGAGAGAGAGAGAGAGAGAGAGAGAGAGAGAGAGAGAGGGAGAGAGATTGTGGGTGTGGGTGTGTGTACGTATGCGTATTGTATATGTACATTTTGCATACATACATACATACATACATACATACATCCATCCATGCATCCATCCATTCATCCATCCATCGATCCGTCCATTCATCCATCCATCCATACATACATACAGACAGGCAGACAGACAGACAGACAAACATGCATACTTATACTATGCAGATACATAGGGATGGACATAGCTATCATCGTCTTCTGTGTACAAAGACACCGAGGGCAGCAAGCTGTCAGCGGGATCTCGGGGATCATGCTCATTGCGTGATCGTGTGCGTAAATGGATGCCACATTATGAGGTCATGGGTTTCAGCCGGCTCTGTTCGAAGGAAGCAGCATTCCCTGGCCTACAGACTCCATGCTTCGGCCTTTCAGCATGGAAAGGGTTGCCGCCTTGCTAAGTCCAATGCGCCTGTAACTAATCACGCACCGGCATCCTGCTTCGCATAGGCTCCTAAGTAGTTCCTTTTTATGGTGTATATTTAGAATCCTATAAGGTAATCCCAAAAAGGAACTACTTAGGGGCCTATGGGTAGAAGACAGAGCCAGCCCACTGACACACAGGCTTGCCGTCCCAATTCTGGCGGCTCCGATATTTCATCTTTGCTACTTGGCAAACAATGCCCCCAACCCGAAACCATAAACCAAGATCCTCATAAACCCGACATCGCAACATCTGAGTGGTGAGCCTCCTGCTGCTCCGCAAGACAGGGCACGCTGCGCTTCGACAGTGCTTCCGCCCAGCCTCACTTAGTTGAGGGTTTAGGGTCTAGAGGTTTAGGGTTTAGGGTTTAGGGTGGCTTGAACCTTTCCCTAAAAACTCCAAATAGCCCAAAGTAGGTAGTCTTTATAGAAATTTAAGTCCGAAGCAGGTAGTATTTTTAGTCGCCTATGCTTTCGAAGACCCTATAGTTGGGGGCCTAAACCCCTTAAGGACCCAATAATAAGGTCCCTGGAAACACAGGGATTTGTATACTTGGAGGCTTGGGGTTTGACGGTTTTGCTGTGCCGTTTGGCTTTTCTTTGTTCGGCTGGCCCAGAACTCCCTGAACTCTTAAAGTCCTTAGGGGTTTAGGGTTTGGGGGTTAGGATTTAGGGATAAGGGTTTGGGGTTTAGGGTTTAGGGTTTAGGATTTAGGGTTTAGGGTTTAGGGTTTAGGATTTAGGGTTTAGGGCTTAGGGTTTAGGGTTTACTTACACTACGGCACGCCATGGATCCAAGTACTCGAAACGGATACATGGTTTAGGGTTTAGGGCTTTGCACCCTACTGATTTCCGCTCTATCACGACTCGGGCTTAAGAAAGGAGTAATAGAGTAATGCAGACCCCTGATTAGAAACTAACTACCGATTCCATGAACATGATTCATATAAAAACTATAGTGGGTAACCTGAAGGGAAGGACCCGAAAGACAGGAGGACTGGTCTTGAAAGACCTGAGACCCTGTGAGTTACAAAGCCTACACAGGCACGATCATGGTGCAGTTCTGAAGCCTTTAGAGGTTTTGGTGTTAAGGGTTTATGGTTTAGTGGTTTAGGGTTTAGGAGTTTAGGGTTTAGGGGTTTCGGGTTTAAGGTTGCAGAAAGTTGTCCGGGTAACATGCTGCAGTCCCGGGGGTTCTGGATAATTAGAACTGCATCCTGTGTGGAAGGGGGTGTAACATGCTTGCAAAGTTGTATTATGAGTGTATTAAGGAGCGTTACTTGGAGGGCCGGAGGACTTAGTAATAGGTAATAAGTAAAGTTATAAATACACTAAAAGGGACCTTGGCTGGGGTTATGGCTACTTACTAAGTCCCCCGATCCTCCAAGTAAGGAACAATCTTGGTATGCCTCTCCATAAACCCTCAACTCTGTCTACTAAACCCAGAGCGATGGGGAGTTTGCGGCCCCACCGGTCTACCCTAACTACTGAAGCATGAATCGCTGAGACCTAAAGATCTAAACCCTAAGCCCTAACTCCTGAACCTAACTTAAACTCCATGCCAAGCACGTTTTAAAGCTCACACCCTAAACCCTAAACCTGAGCCCTCTAGCAAGAGCTGATCACAGGCAAGCTCTGATATTCTTGGATACCAACGGCCAATTCGCTCAGCAGTAGCCTGCAATGGAGTCCGGGGACCCGAAACATCTTGAAACACTAAACCGTGTAGTATAGTAGAAGCCAAAAAGTTGGAACATGATTATTCTCATGCCCTTAAGGTAAAGTATAAGGGATCCTAGCACTATTCCTCCCAAACCCATGTTCCAACTTTCTGGGATTTGCTGCACTACTAGACACACCAATAGTAGTAGCAATAGTAATACTCATGGTAACAGTAGCAGCGCTAGCAACAGTACTAATGATGGAAAAAAGCGTAGGAAGGGGAATAGGAATGGAATAGTTGCAATCATAATCGTATTCATAACTTTCGCGGTTGCTATGTAGCAATAGTCATCTAATCGTCTTCGTCAATGTACTGCTGCAAGTAACAGCAACGGTCTAAAGAAGAACAAGTCTCGTACAACTGGCAATGGACGCTATGAATCCCGCATTGTCCATAATAAGGAACCTTATAGTTAGGGCCCTAGACCCCCTAAGGACCCAATAATTAGGTCCCTGGAAGCCTAGGGGAATATACCATAATTCCCATAGTTTAGGGTGCTTGAGTCCTTAAGGTAATGCAGGGTTTAGATCATCAACCGTATTTCTGGAGACAGCAGGCGCAGACTTTCGAGGCCCAGATGTTTGACGCGACCAGAACCCCCCGGAACAAATGGAACAAACGGTATGAACGAGCTACCTCCAGCGAGCCAAAGCTACAAACTCTAAGTCACTCTGAGTCTTAGGAACGACCAACGAGCCAAAGCTATAAACTCTAAGTCTTAGGGCTTAGGGTTTAGGTTTTAGGGCCTCTGAGTGCTGCTATATACGTAGTTGCCTACAGCTTTGAACCCAAGCCGAAAACAATTAGGGGTTTAGGGTTTAGGGGTTTAGGGTTTAGAGTTTAGGGTCTAGGGGTTTCGAGTGCATCCTTCACATTTTCCTCTCTCGGCAGCAACTATGGTGCCCCTCGCAATCGCGGGGTGGACCAGCGGGTCAGGCGACTGAGGTCGTGCAGCTCACGCTGGATGCGCTCCTGCGAAGGACGCCAAGGAACCCGGCCCTAAACCCTATATCTTAAACCCTAATCCCTAAACCCTAAACCCTATATCCCAAACCCTGAACCCTACATCACAAACCCTAAACCCGAAAGGCTTAAGGGCACCAGGGCAGCCGCGGCCTTCAGAACTGCTCGAGGACTACAGTAGCGGCTTCTCTGGGCTCGAGGTGGAGGGAGGGCTTTGGAGTTTTTAGGATTTAGGGTTTAGGGTTCAGGGGTTTAGGGGTTTAGGGTTTAGGATTTAGGGTTTGGGATGTAGGGGTTAGGGTTTAGGGATTTGGGTTTAAGATATGGGATTGGGATTTTAGACTTACGCGTATGCCTAGTCATTTCTGCCTATAGAATCCACTCTAGTTGCTTCTGTTCGCGTAACCCATGTTGAATTTAGGATCCTTTCAAGTAACTAAATCAGAAAAAGGAACGGAGATCATGAGAGGTAAAGCCCTTTCCCCGATCCAACCCTGTGCTTCCAGGGACCTTATTATTGGGTCCTTAAGGGGTTTAGGGCCCTAACTATAAGGTCCTTGGAAGCATAGGGCAAAGTACCTAGGAATTGCATACACAGGGCAAGGATGAACTAAGACAGAGCTAGATATGCACCCTCGGAGCTTCTCGGGACCCCAAATAGGAGCCTGCCTTTTTATAAAGACATACGGTTGATGATATAAATCCTGCACTACCCATAATAAGGAATATACCATAATTCCCATAGTTTCGGGTCCTTAAGGTAATGCAGGATTTATATCATCAACAGTATACTATGAGGAAGTCAGAACAGGGAACCGCAAAAAGGAAGACTTTATGGCTTTATAGGGTCCAGGTCGGGGCTTAGGTTACTTCGACGAGCCTTAACGGCTTCTTCAAGCGCGGTGTTTCGACGGCTTAGGGGAGGGATTCAGGTTCCCTAAACCCTAGACCCGAAACATTTGAACCCTAAACCCCTAAATCCTAAACCCTATACCTTGCTAGTTCGGAATCTGAGTGCCAGCAGACGAAGTCGCACAAACACGAAACCTTCGTTGAAGTTGCCAACTTAGAGCGGGAAGGAGAGATAGAGAGAGAATACCAAAAACAAGATTGAGCCTTAACCGCACCCACAGTCTCCATTCTGCCTGCTTTGGGTAACGCTATAAAATAGGAGCCTAAACATGAACTTGGCCAACCCGAATAAAGGAACTGCAGTGGAGACTATAAGTAAACACCCAAATAGTGTATGCTTGGACCATCCTCGACCCTGAAGTACCTATGTAGGGACTACTTGAAGGCCACGGCATAAACTATTTGGGCACATGGCCCCTTGGGGTTTGCGCCAACTCGACATTCCTGCACGTCCGGCCGCGGCACCAAGTGTAGCGCTTCTACCTTTACCAGCATCTCCAGTAACCCAGCGAAGAAAGGGGTCCCTTTCTGTGGCCCACTGAGAGACCGAGTTTCCCCTCCTGACCCTAAACCCTAAACCCTACATCCTAAGGCCAAAACCCCTAAACCCTATAACCCTTGACCCTAAACGTGTTTCTACTTGTTCCCTCAAACAAGTCTGGAGGCTAGGCCTAGGCTCTAGATTCGAGAGTTTGCCCCTGAACCCTGAGGGTACATGTGGCCAAAACAGCTCCTTTAAGGGTTCCTTTAAGCGTGCCAAAACAGCTCCTTTAAGGGTTCCTTTAAGGGTGCCAGACGGGCCTAGAGTTTAGGGTGTAAGGGTCCATGAACCCAACTAGTAGAGACGTCGGCCGTAAAGTAGTCCCTATCTATATATATATATATGTGTGTGTGTGTATGTATATATATATAGAGAGAGAGAGAGGGAGAGATAGCCCAAAGTATATACTATATTTCGGAACATGGAACCCTCGGGTAAAGATCCCTCAACATCCCTGAAGATTGACCTTAACACCCTGGCCCTACACGATCACCAACTACGAGGCTCCTTGTCCACCCGATACTCGCTACAGGCCGACTCCTCTGTGGTCAGTGCCTCAGCACAGAACAGAGGACTCATGGAGCATATGGGGTAGTTCTCTAAATGAGGGTCCCCTTTTGAGGTCCCCGAAAGACTACGGCACCCCTATAAGAAGCACCCTAAACGGCACCCTAATTTAGAGAACTACCCAGAACGGGGTTTCGGGTTTAGGGAAGGCGCTGACGGTTGGGATGACAGAACTGCGGCTTTATTGACGGTTCGCGAGCTGACCGCTTCAAGACCTTGGGCCTTCAAAGAACAAGCAGAGGGTTCACAAATTATATATATGTATATATATGTATACAGAGTTTGTATATACACATACACATGCATACACACACACACATGTGTGTATATATATATATATACACACATATATATATATAGTAGCTATAGTTTATGGTTTATGGTTTTGGGGGTTGAGGGCTTCATGTTTCCGTAAGGGCCCATGTACAGAAAGAGCCTAGACTCTGGCCTGTAAGTAAACCCTACACAGCCCATAGGCCCGTAAGTAGTTGCTTTTATGGTTTATATTTAGAATCCTATAAGGTAATCCCAAAAAGGAACTACTTAGGGGCCTATGGGTACATATTGGGGCACATGGACCCATGGAGCACTCCCCTCAACCCCCGGGTTACACGCTCCTGTGCTGCCGTGAGCCTCGATGTAGTACTCCCCTCAACCCCCGGGTTACACGCTCCTGTTCTACCGTGAACCTCCATACAACCCCATAGACACAGGCACCCAAAACATCAAAGGCACACACACACAAACACACACCTCTAAACCCTAAACTCTAAACCCGAAACCCCAAACCCTAAACCATGGGTAGGTCTCTAAATTATTAGGATCCCTTAGGGTCCTTTTTCTAAGGGTGCCCTAAAGGGGGCTAATTTGGAGAACTACAAGTGGACCCTACCCCGTAAAGCTGGATTGTACATGGGCTGATCAAGGACGAATGTTGCCATCTCGAGAATCCTACGAAAAAAATCTGGCACAATCCGGGCATCGAGCCCAGGGCGTGAACCTTTCGGATAAGGGCTTAAGTTTTAAAAAAAAGCAGGCTGCAGGGCATAGGCCGTCAAGCTTAGAGGGTTTAGGTCTTCAGGTCCATCAGGGATGCACGGTGAAAGTTCTAGTTTCTTTAAGCCTGAGCTCCAAACCCAAACCCTAACCCTTCAACCCTAAACCCTAAACCCTCAACCTTAAACCCTAGACCCTAAACCTTGAACCCTAAACCCTAAACCTTAAACCCGAAACCTTTATAAACCCTAAACCGTAAACCCTTCAACCCTCAACCCTAAACCTTAAACCCTAAACCCTAAACCTTAAACCCTAAACTCTAAACCTTAAACCCTAAACCCTAAACCCTCAACCTTAAACCCTAAACCTTACACCATAAACCCTAAACCCTAAACCTTGAACCCTCAACCCTTTCCCCAACAGCAACCTGCGGCTCGCCTTCGACAGCCGCTGTGTTTCGTAGTTGAGGCGTGCTACCTGCATGCTGGGTTTAGGGGTTTAGGGTCTAGAGGTTTAGGGTTCAGGGTTTAGGGGTTTGGGGTTTAGGGCCCTAACCGAAAGTATGGAGAAAGGTTAAACTTTTTCAGGGTTTTTTGAGCCTTACTACCAGCTGGTCTACCCCCGGGCTGGAGGTTTAGGGGTTTAGGGCTCAGGGGTTTAGGGTTCAAGGTCTAAGGCTTTAGGAGTTTAGGGCTTAAAGGTTCGGGGTTTACAGGTGGGCTGTAGGCGTTTTCATAATACCTCCATTTGCGACACAAACCCCTCCAGCCGGCGTCCCTGGCGTCCCCGGCGTCCCTGGCGTCCCGTCCCCGGCGTCCCCAGCGTCCCTGGCGTCCCGGCGTCCTGGCGTCCAGTCCCCGGCGTCCCCAGCGTCCTTGGCGTCCCCG
>CAJNJA010017494.1:0-10942 GCA_905231915.1 Symbiodinium necroappetens
AAACGACGTTAGATGGTCGGTCACCGACTCAAAAATGACAAAAAACGACGTTAGATGGTTCGTCACCGCACCGAAAATGACAAAAAACGACGTTAGATGGTCAGTCATGGTTTGTCACCGGACCGAAAATGACAAAAAAACGACGTTAGATGGTCAAACGACGGACCCAAAAACAGGACCAAAAATGTAATTAAACCTTAAATCTATATAGGTAAGAGAGGGTTTAGGGGTTTAGGGTTTAGGGTGCGACTTTGCCGGAAGCATGGGGTTTAGGGGTTTAGAGGTTTAGGGTTTAGGGTTTTAGGGTTTAGGGCTTTGGGGTTCGGGTTTAGGGTTTAGGGTTCAGGGGTTTAGGGCTTAGGGTTTGGGGTTTAGGGTTTGGGGTTTAGGATTGCTGACTTCGCATACTCTACCCGTAGGCCCCTAAGTAGCTCCTTTTGATGGTTTATATTTAGGATCCTATACGGTACTCCCCAAAAAGGAACTACTTAGGGGCCTATGGGTAGTCATATACTATGATAACACTATAACATGACTAGAACAGCTAGTGCTATAAGGATACCATACTATACGATCTCGGCGCCCTAAACCTCAAACCCTTAGACTGCCCCAAGAATGGAAAACAAGGCCAGTGGACATCCGCACAATAGCCAGTTGGTAGCTGCAGGGAGGCACAGTTCCACCTAAACCCCTAGACCCCGCAGCCGCAGACCCTGAAGCTCTCTGAGGAAGCTCAAAAAACGGTTCTCAAACTGCCAAGATATAGGAATTACTATTATTATGGTTTGGGCATTATAACCCTAAACCCTCAACCCTAAACCCTAAACCCTGAAGAAGGCCAAGTGGCTGGTACTCCGCGCGCTCGGCCGAGAGCCCCACGGCTGGAGCCAATTCGCCAGAGGCCAGGGCATCTGTGAGAAACCTCGACTTCTTAGGGGTGCCTTTCAGGGATCTGTCGAGGTTCTTTAACCCTAAGGCTCAAAATAGCCCAGAAGCCTTGTATAGTATGGTCTTTAGGCCCAAAAGCCTTACAATATGAGCCCTTAGAGCCTTAGGGTAAGGGTTCTTTAAGGAGGAGGGTTTAGGGTTGCATCTGTCAGGCCTCAGTTTTGGAAGGTTTGCATCGTTCCGGATGGCATTCAAAGGGACCCTATTATCGTTATCGAATATTCTTCAGTACCCTTTACAGGGACCCTGTTATAGAGCCCTATAATGGTACACTTTATTATCGGTGCTACAGAGTTTTTTGAAGGGTTGTACCGCACTGTTCTACGCTCTTGAGACTTGCTGTTGAGAGTTGAGAGCTTTTAACGGTTGAAACAGGGCTTTACGCGGAGTATTCAAGGTTTGCGAGTGATGTGAGGGTTTAATTTAAGAGTTTGGGGTTAGGATGAGAAGCGCCGTTGCGAAGTGCAGCTTGACATGGTTCTACATGCGGCTTGCTTATGTTTTGTGGCTGACAGCAAATCGCGGGATATGAGGTTTAGGCTTAGTATAAACGGCTTAACAAGCCAAATACGGTTTTTGGTAAAAGTTTGTACGGGCCGTAAATTTAGAGGATCTGCTTATCTAGCCGCCTTGTCTTGTAGCTTTGGATTCACAGCCACCCAGATGCGCGCCCATGGTCGAGTGCAGTGCGATAACGCTTGCCGTGTTGATCAAGCAGAAGCGTGCCACTTTGCCGTCCTGCTGCAGAGCCCGGAATGTCTGCTCGATGTCGTCGGCGATTTCATAGGCTCTCCAAACGGCAAAGCATGTCGTGCTTACAGATCGACAGGGTCGATTTCGCCGCAGCCTTCTTGGAGACCGGCCTATAAAGAACCAGAGTCGCCTGCCCTGCTCAGCACAAGGATCTACTGCAACCCAGGAGCCAGGGTCACGGATGAGAGCAGAGGCAGCAATAGCGGCAGGAGCAGCAGCACAGGCATTGGAAGAAGTGATCCCACCTAGCAATCACTCGCCCGCTGAACATAGTTGGTATGGATGATCAGCAAACGGCTCAGTAGTAATCCCGGTACATGTATACCAAGTTCCCTCTGTACTGCACAGCAACTTCCACAAACTTGGAAACCACTGTCCACGATTGAATCATTGACAAAGTATAAGGAATGTGAGCACTAACCATCAATTCTCCAACCCTAGACCCTAAACTTGGCCCTAAACCCTTTGGGGTTTACCGTGGACTGTAGACGTTGATCCTCCACAGGAGCCACAGGAGAAAACAAACTCTCAGGACTCTTGACCACAAGCAACGAACAACATCAGGAAGATGTGGTGAACCCGATAAACGATAAACCCTATAAGCCCTATAAGCCCTAAACCCTAGGCTTTCTACGGTGTAAGGTTCAGTGTGTCGGGACTGGGGACTTACAGGATTGAGAATAATGTTCATGTTGCGTTCCTCTGGGGTTTAGGGCTTAGGGCTTCCAGGGCTTATGGCCCAAATCCCAAACCCCTCAACCCTAAACCCGAACCCCCTAAAACCTTCAAGTAACCCCAAATCCTAAACCCTGACGCCCCAAAACCAAGATCCCTTCTCTACCCATAGGCCCCTATATAAGTAGTTCCCTTTTGTGGTTTATATTTAGAATCCTATAAGGTAAGCCCAAAAAAGGAACTACTTAGGGGCCTATGGGTAGAAGCCCGAAGTGTGAAGGAGGCCTGCGGCCTCCAGCTGGAAAGTCTTAAGACCCGGCGCTTCCTTAGGGACGAAATGAACCCCTAAAAGGGTTTAAGGTTCTTTAGGGTTTAGGGTTCAAGATTTAGGGTTTAGGGTTCAAGATTTAGGGTTTAGGGTTCAAGATTATTTAGGGTTTAGAGTTTAGGGGTTAGGGTCAAGGGCTTCTATAGGGCTCCTACTTATCAGGGTCGTTTGGGGGAGCAAAGTGTAGACCCCAAGCCGCAGACCCACCTAGGGTTGGAGGGGGTAGGGCTTAGGGAAGCAAAAACGGTTCTAGGGTTTAGGGCCTAGGGATTCAGGGATCAAGGGTTTAGGGGTTCAGGGGTGTAGGGTTTACAGGTTTAGGGTTTAGGGGTTTAGGGCTAATAGGGTTTAGGGGTTCAGGGTTTGGGTTTAAGGAGTAGGCCTGACACTCCTAAACCCTAAACCCTAAATCCTAAACCCTAAACTGAAAACTGCTGTCTCAGATGCTCGACCATGGCGCAGCTCTCGTACATGACGCGTGCCTTCCGGGGGACAGTTTAGGGCTTTAGGGGTTTAGGGGTTTAGGGCTTTAGGTTTTAGGGGTTTTGTGCATGGAGGTGCGGAAAAGAAGAAGGAAAAATGAAACGCACATGAAACGTCTGGGTTTAGGGTTTCGGAACTCCCAAAGAGGATGCCTATGTAGAGGTGCATTCGGCTTTTCAGAACCGTATCAAGGAGGGCAGCCCGGTGGGTCGAGGCATTCATCCTGGGTCTGGGGTACAGCATGGGGCGGTGGAGAAGGAGCAGACTAAATCCTACACCCTAAACCCTAAACCCTAAATCCTAAACCCTAAATCCTAAACCCTAAACAGGTATATTGGGCAAGAAGCAAAACGTCGGGAGAGGCGGCAGCGGCCTTTGACGGCTTTTGGACGGTGAATTGTGTGCGGATCGCACGTTCGTCGCAGACGTGTGGCTACATAGGCGCCCTGGAAATTAGAATAGGGCTTCGGGGTATAGTGTGTATAGTAAGTACAATGACATGTAACAGCGAATATCAGGGAACAATGTTTCTAGTTATTGGTTGAGGCTTTTTAAAAAAAGAGGCATTAGTTCTACTGAAGCTGGTTTGCGATTCGGAGTCAACAAAGGGCGTTCTATGGTCCCGCCAGACATAAACTCCAAACCCGAAGCCCTACGCCCTAAACCCCTGAACCTCTAAAGCCCTAACCCCTAAACCGTTGTAAGCCCACCAGAGCAACCAGTGCAGGGACGTCTAATCTCCATAACCGCAGACCCGCCTGCCTATCACATGGGTCGCTCTCTAAATTAGGATCCCTTTTAGGGTCAAGGGTGCCGTACTGTTTTGGGGATCCAACAAGGGACCCTAAATTAGAGAACTCCCCATATTATCATATACTCCACCGAAATACCACTCTAGACTCATACTATCCTTAACTCAAGTACCTGATTACTGGGTACTTTGCACCCGCAGGGTAGGCCTTAAACCCTCCACCCTAAACCCTCAACCCTGCACCCTCCACCCTGCACCCTTAAACCCTAAACCCTACGCCCTAAACCGATAAGCATTGAGAGTTGGCCGCCTCCCCCTTGATGTCTTTGAACTGGAGCACCGGCACTGCATGGTTGGGGTTGAGCTTCAGAAACTCCTCCCGAAAGGTTTAGGCTTTCGGGTTTAGGGATTAGGGCTTTTTTTTCGGGTTCAGGGATTAGGGTTAATTGTTTTTGGGTTTGGGGTTTAGGGCTTAGGGATGAGAGGTGTTGTTGGGTGTCCAATCGTTTGTTTGTACCATTTGGGTCTGCAGACAACAAAGCTCATGAGTAGAATCGTGCTATGGTTGATGATATAAATCCTGCATTACCCATAATAAGGAATATACCATAATTCCCATAGTTTAGGGTCCTTAAGGTAATGCAGGATTTATATCATCAACAGTATGTCGAACCAAAACCCCAAACCCCTCAACCCTAAACCCTAAACCCTACCCCTAAACTACAGTAAACGATGATACTGCTCCGTGCTGAGGGCTAATGTACGGGCCTATGACTGGCCCAGGTCTTTGGAGTTGTTAACAGTCTAACAGTTTCTGGACCGGTTTAGGGTTTAGGGCTAGGGTTAGACTATAACAGGGAGCCGGTGCATGGAAATTGGCAGTTTGTGTAGATCTCTTTGCTACCATGTCTTCTATGGGTTTCCCATCGGCTTTTCACAAAGGGCTGTTGCAAAAATAAACAGTCTTCCGAAACTCCACCCGTTAACCATAAAGGCCTTACACGTAGCCTTAAACAAAACGACTGACACCTTATTGAAACTTGCACCCTGAGCTCGAACAGAACAAACACTCGACAGACATCCTGCAGATGTCTTAGTAGGCCCCGCAATGGAGGCCGACACCCCAAATAGGGGGAAAGCAGGTTCATCTCTGGGCTATGCAGGGATTAAAGGTTACTCGCTACCAGGAAGGAAATAGAGATTACAAGCATTTAAACGCCCTAAACCCTAAACCTCACAACTCAACTCCCCGAAACGCTAGAATTTCATCAACTCGACGCTGGAAATCCTGAGATCGCTAAGCAACCTGTGCATTTTGCAGCTATTGAAACAAGAAGGTCTTGAGATTTAAACTATGGCTCAGGATTTAGGGCTTATGTTTGGGGGCAGAATTAAGGTCAACTAAGTATATGTCCTCGGTTCGGCCCTCGCCCTTCATCAACTCGACCCGTTTGCACTCGAACTTGACCTGACAAGGAGGCACGCTCTGCGACTGAGAAAAGAAGGAATTCTGGAACCCTAAACCTTAAACCCTAAAACCCTAAAACCCTAAACCCCAAAAGTGTGCAGTCGGCTTCGGATTGTTCTGGCATCGAAGAATCGCACGTAGGAAGGTCTAGGTCGAGGTGAAATTATGATAGCGCAGGAACCTGATTAAGAAACTCTGGCCCGTTAACCCCAAATATGTTACCCTAAGGGTCCAAGTACCAATATTGAAGGACTTTGGGGCCTTTTTGGGTACCTAAAACCATAAATAAGGACTACTTGGACCCTTAGGGTTAGAGTTCAGATTAAGAACTCTAATGAAGGCCCAGGGTTTCTTAATCAGGTCCCCTATATTGGTGCGGCTTTCACACTTTTCACGCCTGTGACTTGAGTATAGCGGCCTTAATGAAGTGAACAGGGTTGTAGAGTACATCTTGTATTGTTGCGCCAAAAGGGTAGTTCTCTAAATTAGGGTCCCTTTCGGGGTCCTTTTTGTAAGGGTGCCGTACTAGATTCCTGGTCTTGTCACTTAATAAAGCCTGCACTTTCTAAACCCGAAACTGAACCCTAAACCCTAAACCCTAAACCCAAAACCCTAAACAAACCCTAAACCCTAAACCCTAAAAGCACTAAAAACCCTAAAAACCCTACAACCCCAAAGCCCGGCAGCAGCTTGAAGCTGCCTCTGAAGGTCATCCTGACTCTTACCCTAAGGGTTTAGGGTCTAGGGTTTTTAGGGCCGAAGGGTCCAAGTACCCATTATTTAAGGACTTTGGGGCCTTTTTGGGTACCTAAAGCCACAAATAAGGACTACTTGGACCCTTAGGGTTATACTTCATACGAGGATGCTAAAGGCCGAAACCGTAAACTTCGGGGGCTAGGGACCCTGGCGCAACAAGAGGTTGGGTTGAGGGTTTAGGGTTTAGTGTTTAGGGTGTAGGGTCGGTTAAAATTTAGGAACTAGTAAAAGGGTAGTGTTCTAAATTTGGGTCCCTTATTTTTAGGTCCCCAATAGAGTACGGCACCCTTATAATATAACAAGGAACCAGAAGGGATCCTACTTTAGAGAACTACTCAAAAGCCCCAAAAGGTCAAAGGTCACCTCATCAGCACCTAAGTAAAGCCCTCGGCTGCTCCCTAAACCCGAAACCCCTAAACCCCTGAGCCCCTATACTCAGCTCTCCAAACCCTAAACCCCAAACCCTAAACCCCTAAACCCTAAAAGCCTAAACCCTAAACCCTCTTTCAGCTATTAACGTTCGGGATTTAGGCTCTCCGCGGCCCTTTCCAAAGCTATCCTTATACATCCCATACCCTAAGGGTCCAAGTCGTCCTTATTTATGGTTTTAGGTACCCAAAAAGGCACCAAAGTCCTTAAATAATGGGCATTTGGACCCTTAGGGATAATAAGAGCAAACAGCCCTATACCGTAAGCCTAACCCTACACCCTAAACCCCTAACCCACCAAAACCCCTACATCCTGGCCCAAAAGCTACCCAGAAGGAATCCTTCAACAAATCAGGCTCGACGTTCATGGCTAAGTTCCATGCCCAAAAGGTCCTAGGTAATGCTGACTTTCCCCACTCATCATAATGATCCCTCATAAAGAAACCTTACATTCTACGAGATAGGTACCTTAAACCCTGACCTCAGGGCCCTGTGGGATGAAATTCCGAAGGAGGCTGTGACCTTGAACCCCTGAGGCTGCCCAGATCTCATCGGCCAGCCACTCTGACCGCAATGTCAGGGCCTTACTAATTTGAACAGGGTTTGGGGGGGGGGGGGTGCATTTGGTAGAAGCACATTAAGGAGCCCTAAGGAATTATGTTGGTAAGTCTTCTGGCTTATAATAGTAGGGATACCTTATTTGCTACCTTGTAGATACCTCATTTTTCTGTCCCCTTACAAGAACCATTATTTTCAATAATTACTTGTTCCCTCTATCCTGGGTCTGCCTTGTCTCCCAGCCCCTAAACCCTAAATCCGAAACCCAGCTCATGTCCTCAACCCTTTTACCCCTAAACCCTAAAACCCTAAACCCTAAAACCCTAAACCCTAAAACCCTAAACCCTAAACCCTATAAAGCCTGCCTTGTCTCCCAGCTCATGGAGCAACCAGAGGACCCGCGTGGAGCGGGTCAGCGGGTAGTGGTACAGCGTGACCTGCCCGCATAAAGGCGAGGGTCTAAGGTTTTGGATTCCCAGGCTGTGTAAAAAAGGTTAGGGTTTAGGGTTTAGGGTTTAGGGTTTTGTGGGTTTAGGGTTTAGGGTTTAGGGTTTTGGGTTTTGGGTTACCCTAAACCCTGAACCCCCGAACCCCCGGATCCGGAACAAGGGGTTTAGGATGGAGAGCTTCTCTCGAGATTTGGGATTTCGGATCTGCGGGACCTTGTTCGAGCCTGCTCTCAGCTGCAAAGACGGGTTTGGGTTTTGGGCTTATGGGTTTTGGGGTTTGGGGGTGTAGGGTTTAGCCTCTTCCTTGGGGACCAAATGACCCTTATAAAGCAGGGGCCCTATACCCTTATACTATGAATCCCCTATATGGTATATGAACCTGAAACCCTTTTAGCGTTCATCTCGTCCTTAAGGTTGAGGCTATTCTCAACCCTAAACCGAATGAGTCGGGACTTTTCTCAAAAAACGGCATCCACAAACTCCCCGTAGTCGGCGTCGCTCCCCTTGCTGAAGTTGATCCTACATTCCCCAGTGTAGCCCCTTACAATCATAAGAGTCGCCCTTTGTCCTCCTGTCTGGTTTGAAGAAGGGGAACCCAAAATCACAGACCCTAAACCCTAAACCCTAAAATCAAAAAAGGGCAAAAGGGTACTACTGGGGAGCCTATCCCCTTTCCGTCTGGAGTTTTTGCAGGGCAGTCTTCAGCTTCTGCGATGCAATCACGCCATTCGCTTAGAGTTTAGGTTTTCGGGGTTTAGGGGCTTTAGAGCTTAGGGTTTAGGGTTTAAGGTTCAGGGGTTTAGGGGTTTCGGGTTTAGGGCCATTACGGTTTGCAACGGCCGGGAGACAAGAACAAAAGGGTGCAGAGCTCGCTCAAAGAAGGCTGCATTTTGTTTGCTCTCTCTCCCTCTCTCGCTCTCACTCTCTCTCTCTCTCTCTCTCTCCATTTCTCTCTCGCTCTCTCTCTTTCTCTCTCTCTCTGTCTTTCTGTCGCTTCTCTCTCGCTCTCTCTCTCTCTCTGTCTTCTCTTCTCTTCTCTCACTTCTCTCTCTATCTCTCTCTCTCTGGAACCTCGACACCTTTAGGGGCTTCAGGGTTGCTCCGGGCTTATTTCGATGTTCTGGCCATGTTGCTTTGGCTTTAGTTCTTGTTAAGGGATTGAAGTTAAGTTGCCATAATAGGGATCTATAGTAAATAATATGGCTTCCTTACTTACTATGGTAACTTAAATTAAACCCCCTAACAAGTCTTGCATAAAGAAGAAAAAAGAGACAGAGGAAGCAAAGCAACAGTTCTGCTGATGCCTGTCCCAGTCCCCAGGCACTCTCCTTCGCTTCGGGGGTTACAAGCTTAAACCCTAAACCCCTAAACCCCTCAACCCTCAACCCCAAACCCTAAACCCTCAGGGTTCTTGAGACAAGAGCACTCTGCCCTGAACCCCAAGACCGATGACCTTTTGGGGTTTAGGATTTAGGGGCCTGAAAAACCCGAAGACCCCAGCAAAGAGCGACTCGGCGCACCTCCACAGGCCCTGTCGACATGACTTTGGGTTGTGCTTGAAGGGACCAGGGCCGATTGAGACAGCTGCAGAAAACATGTTGTTAGGGTTTAGGGTTTAGGGATCAGGTTTTGGATGGGCTTGCGGACTTTACCCCACATGCCCAACTGCAACTCCACTCGCACCCTACATATACATCTCATCCGCAACCTTGAACCCTAAACCCTGCACCCCAAACCCTGGGCCCACTGAACCCGAAAAAGACCTTTCAGCTTCTGTTTGCATCTATACCGCTCGTGACTCCGTCCACATGCAGGGTCGAGGTCAGTCAAGACCCTCTACCGCTACCCGAAAACCCAAACCCAAACCCGAAACCCTAAACCCTGAACCCTAAACCCTAAACCCCTAAACCCTGTCAGGGTGTAGGGTTTAGGGTATGTCCCCAGTCTACGCTTCATAGTGGCCACCTCGTCCCATCGAGCGCCACAGTAGGATCAAAGAGGCATGAGCAGAGACATAAACAGAGTCACAAAACCCCAACCCTAAACCCTAGACCCTAACCCCCCAGTCAACGTAGAGCCGAGTCTACTCCCTTCCTCAATCCCCTGATGCCTTCTGTCAAAACTTTGCCTTTTTCAGCCCTTCGCGAGGACGGAGGGAGCGTCCCACGGCGAGGATCGCCAGAACTCCCGACGACCAACACGGATAAGAACCCGAACTCACGATCCTAGAGCCACATACCTAATTACATTCTAAAAAAATTAAAACTCTAAACCTAAAGGCCCAGAAACCTAGACCCATAGACCCTAAATAGAAGCATCCTCACTGCGGAGACGCCACTTGCTGCGTCATTGGCAACCTGCTGCGCGGCCCGCCAACCCTCTCGGAAACATCTCGGCTAACTCAGGGTTTAAAGACCCTAAACCCCAAACCCTAAAACCTGAACCCTAAACCCAAATTTAGATTTTTTTCCAGCCCTTATGAGTTTAGTTTAGTTTAGGGCTTATCTACACATCCTAAACCCAAAACTTTGACCATAAACCTCCCAATACTTGAATACCAAGCTGCCGCTGCTGCCACAAGCCAATACCTAACATTCCCCAACCGTCAGCACCCTCAAACTCCACAACTCCTTAATCTCGGGGTCGGAATTTTACCCATAGTTTCTCTTCACAGCCCCAAACACAACACAACAAACCCCTTTGCATAACCTTAGCTGCTGTGTTGATTAGCCCCCCCAAAAACAATGCAAACTTTCATTTTTACAGGGGAAGAAGAAAAGGTGTAAAGTGTACTCGCTCAGCTACTAAGTGACAAACCCTAATCAAGGCTTTCCCTAGCCAAGTCTGCCTCGATTGGGCGCTCCCTCAATATGTCCATGCCGCTTCGTTCGCCGCAAACCCTAAACCCTAAACCGCTAAACCCTAAACCTTAAAACGTCTAGTGAGGCAGCACGCAAAAATCCAGCCAGCACGCATTCGAGGCAGATTGGCCAGCGAAAGCCTTGACCTAAACCCCAAACCCCAAACCCTAAACACTGAACCCCTAAAGGTGGTTTTCCATAATCGTCTGCGGCTGGCAGGCCATGCGTCAGAGCGGAGATCGGTTTGAGGGCCCTTTTTGCGCTAGACATCCTGGGCTAGGGGTAGGGTTCAGGGTTCAGGGTTAGAGTTTAGGGATTGGGGTGTACAAGGTTTAAGGGTTCAGGGCTCAGGGTTGCCCATTTCAGGGTTTGAGGTTTAAGATCCCTAAACCCTAAACCCGAAAGCCTAAAGCTTAAACCCTAAAGCCTAAGCCATGGCGGAAGGGTTTTTTTTTTTTAAGGTTTGGCCAAACGGTTTCTTTTA
>CAJNJA010017495.1:0-10940 GCA_905231915.1 Symbiodinium necroappetens
ACACACACACAGACCTGTATCTTTAACTTATTAAAGGGGGTGTCTGTCATGGGGGGAAGACCACATATATATAATGCATGATGATATATATTAGAATATAATACAATATAATATGATTCAATATACTATACTATAATATAAAATAATGTAATATAATATAATATGTTATAATTTAATTTAACATACTATAATATAATATAATATAACATAACGTAATATTATAATATAATATAGTAAAATATACAATATATAATGGATAATATATAATATATAATATATACTACACAATATATAATATATAATATAATACAATAGCATTTAATATAATATAAAAAACAATATAAAGCAATATAAACAATGCAATGCAATACAATACAATACAATATACTATCGTAAAATAAAATAATATATATATATATAGATAGATATATTACATAACTTATACAAGCAATTAAAAAATACATAAACAAATAAATAACTGAATAAAAAACTAAAAAGTAAACAAATGAATAACTAAATAAATAAATACATGTATATATGCATGCACAAGCATATATATATACATACGCACATATGTATGTATACATATGTATAAGTGTGTATGTATATATATACCTTTATATCTTTATACATATGTAGATATGTATATGTGTATACAGGTTCGTGCGTCATCCTGATTTCTGTTGGGGGTGTTAACCTCCACATGATGCCCTTGTTTCGGAGGTTCGCCTGTGCGTCGAAATTCGGGTTTCGAGCTTGTTCGTGCTAGGCATTCCGTCGGGCTTCTAATCTATAGAATGTAGCATGGGTGCTTGAAGAATTGGAGTTTTGGTATTATTGACCACACTAAAACCTAATCGCGAAGCCCAAAGCCCTGCAGCCTAAACCCTAAAACCTTAACCCTGTACCCAAAACCCAAAACCCCTACAGCCACCGATGGCGAGCCTCGCAATGTCAGATGCGCAGTACCTCTTCACCCACATCATTCCGGCCTGCAGGGAAAAGGGACACATTCCCGGATTTTGGGTATTGTTTCGCCTGGTTGGGGGCTTCAGCGTCTGGGGTGAGGGGTGCAAGGTGGGACGAGTTCAGGGGTGGGTTTTTTGGGTCTGTACCAAAGCCATGCGCAACCAAAAAGGGAAGGATCTCCCCATTCTATCCCAAAACAAGAGACCCATCCACCCAGCCTCCAAACACTCTTAAAGCCTGAACCCCAAGCCATCATCCTGAGTGAAACCCCCAACAGCTTGAACTCTACAAGCTGAAACCATTGAGCCTTGCTGCATGGACTGTGCCAAGTCGATGCAGTGTTGCTTTGGCTCAGGTTTCGGGAATCTTGTAGAGAGATAGGTTCGGCTTGGTACTTGAAGCTTAAGAGGTTGAGGATTTCGGGTTCATCAGCGATTGCTTCCGAGGCTGACTCGATGCAGCCAGCTATCTATTGAGCTTTGCGGCAGGGTGATGACCTGAATGGTTGATCTTGGGTTTATAGGGTTTAGGGTTTAGGGGTTTAGGGTTTAGGGTGCTTCTGTGCCCATGCGCTGCTAGGTGGATCGCCCGTACTGTAGCTAGGCACCTTCACTGCAGCATCTTGTCAGAAGGCACACAGAGTCATCACGGCCGTGTCTTCCAGCAGGTGTGCTGCAATTGGGGAATGAGTTCAGGAACCGATATGCGCCCACAATAGCCAGCATGCCCCATTCTACATGCAGACATCTACCCATAGGCCCCTAAGTAGTTCCTTTTTATGGTTTATGATTAGAATCCTACAAGTCCCAAAAAAGAACCCAACTACTTAGGGGCCTGTGGGTGAGGAAACCACGCCAAGATGCACACTCGGAGGCGGCAGCGGATAAGTAGCCGGCTACCCAGGACCTTAGCACATGCGGACGCAGCCGACCCGGGAATGACCTCAGGGCTTCGAGTTCAAAGTAACTTACGACAACTGCTGATGTGACAAACCCTAAGGGTCCATGTATCCAAATAGATATACTTTGGCCTTAATGTAGTCCCTATTTGGGTACTTTGGGGCCTATGTATATCTGTTTGGCTACATGGACCCTTAGGGAAACAGCAACAATCCCAAAACCCTAAACCGCTAAAACCCTAAAGCCCTAAAATCAAAAAACTAAGACCCTAAAGCCCGAGCCCGAAGTCCCCAAACAAGCTTCTCAATCCCGAAACCCATGGCAAGTCTTCGAATGATGCAAAGCCTAAAACCCTAAACCCCAGGCCCTAAACCTTTGCTGTCATCCGTTGATCTCCGATTGTGACTTTTTTTTCAACTTCGGAGGCTGGACCTTTGGCTGGAAGCAGTTCAAGACGAATTTTAGCGCTAGCGATAGTAGTAGCAGTAGTCTGCGCCGCCCTCGCCGTCGTTGTCGTAGTAGTAGACGGATATTCAACTTTAGAGTTCAATTTACACCTATGCTTGTATTTTTGCGTACATGTATATACACATATATATATATACACACACTAAACTATACTATACAAAACTCACGCCGACTCAGACAATTACAAGGCCGATTCAAGCCGAAGGAGCCAAGAAGCGATAGTCCCGGAAATCTGCGAGGCACCTGCGAGACGGATTACAATCGCAACGATTCAGGGGCTCTAAGTCTTTTCAAGAGCCGCACCCACAGCCCGCTACGTGCCCTTGAGTTTCGGGGCTCAAGCTAGCCATCCTCAACCTTACGCCCTCAATCTCTAAACTTACATGTATCTAAACCCTGGCGAACCTACCGCTTTAAAGGTTCCTCATTAAGGTTTCCTTAGATAAGTCCTGAAAAGGCAGGGCTTTGGGGTCATGCAGAATCTCAAACCAGAAACTCATGAAACAGAACATAAATAATATGGACCCTCAACTGCATCCGAAAAAAAGCGGATGGCAAATTGTACGGTGAACGCTGCTCGAGGGTCGCAATAAAGTCAAAGCTAAGGATCCTTCTCAGACTAACCCTAAGGGTCCATGTAGCCAAATAGATATACATAGGCCCCAAAGTACCCAAATAGGGACTACATTAAGGCCAAAGTATATCTATTTGGATACATGGACCCTTGGGGTAACAGTTTTGGGGTTTCCGGTCTAGGATCTGGGGTTTAGCGGTCTCGGGTTTAACATTTTTGTCTTAGCGTGTAGGGTTTTGGGCCTAGAGGCGAATGAGGCTACACCCCAAACCCGAGAGCCGTCCTCCCGGGTCTCCCACGGCATGCGAAGAAATGAGGTGCCGCGTATGCTCTGGATTGCAAAGAATGGGGGTCTGTGTCTAAGGCCACCGGGTTCTGGGTAAAGGAACGTAAGTTACCATCATGCGTGTGTATATATATATATATGTGTGTCTATATATCTATATATATATATATTATGTCATACATATACATATAGACATACATATCTGTATATGTGTACAATATAGGATATGTATACGTTTCATACGAATACCACAATCAACGGCTATGTGTCCTTGTTATGGCAGCTTGAGTAGCTAAGTTCCGGAAAAGGAGCTGAGTCAGGATCAAGTTGACGACATTTGAAGTTTAGGGGGTTTAGGGTTGAGGGTTTGGGCTTAGGGTGTTAGGGTTTTAGGGCTTTAGGGCTTTAGAGTTTTTAGGGTTTTTAAGAATTCGGAGGCTTCGGGTCTGGGGGTACGGTTTGGAGTTTAGGGCTTAGGAGCTTCCCCTAAGGGTCCATGTACCCAAATAGCATATACTTTGGCCCCAAAGTACCTATGTAGGGATTATTTTAAGGCCAAAGTATATACTATTTGGGTACATGGACCCTTAGGGTTCGGGTGTAGAGTCCTTGGGCCTGATGAGGCCTCCGTTTTCGCAGAACAGGCTACAAGCGTAATAACCCTAAACCCCTAGGCTTCATAGTAGTTCCCTTTTGGGATGCCCTTATAGGATCCTACATATAAACCCACCAAAAAGGAGCTACCATGGAGCCTATGGGTAAACCCTAAACCCTAGTTAGGGCTTTGGGGTTTTGCCAGGCTTGTAAAACTTTTAGGGGTTGACGGCTTCGAGGGGCTTCGGGCCAAGATGTGCCCAGCGAAGCTCGCAACCACGCAGCTTTGTAGCTAAAGGTACTCCTGAACTCACGGCCCTAAATGTATGTATATATACATACATGCATGCATGCATGCATACATAACTAAACGAAGAGTTAATTGTGTACATTTTCCAGCTTCTGATATGAACACAACTCCAGCCTCCAGCCGGAACACACGCAACGGCCATTTCCGAAACCATACGTGTAAGTCCTGTGCTAAACATGAATAACACGGAAAACCTTCGGTTCATCATACTCCACGATCCCGAAAACTTCAATACTCCACCCACCTGAACCCTGGCGATTTCGCCCTGGATCTCCAACAACTCCCTAAACCCTAAATACCCTGGAACTAAAACACAAATATAAGCGATGGGCGGGGAACCCCCAAACATGTAAAAACCCTTAAGCCGCGGACAAAGTAAACCTCAAACCAGAAGAAGCTAATCACTCCCTAAGCCCTAGGGTTTAGGCTTTAGAGTTTAGGGTTTAGGGTTTAACGTTTAGGGTTTAGGGTTTAGAGTTTACTGGGTCTACCCTAGACCCTACACCCAAAGAGCTCTGGTTGCCAACAGGCTACAAAGGTTCCTCACGACTTTTTTGGTCTTCTTCTGCAGAACTGCCTCCATGGTTCGGGGCATCGGGTCTCGATATGCTTCAGGGCTTAGGCTTAGAGGGTCTTGGGTCCACGAGCCTGGGATCGAGGGCGGGGTTTATCGGGGTTTAGGGTAGGGCGTTTAGGGGGGTTTAGGGGGTTTAGGGCTTATAGGGTTTATGAGGGTTTAGGGTTTATAGGGTTTATGAGGGTTTAGGCCTTATAGGGTTCATGAGGGTTTAGGGTGGAGGCTGGGAAGTCCGGGGTCTCGAGTTGAAATCTAGAACGGGGTGCGAAAAGGGTCTTGGCTCGGCTTGACACTGCATCGTGCAGCTCTTATAGAGGGGCTTCAGAAGACATAAGTTAAGTTGTCAGGGTGCTTTAGAATGAGTTCAGCAAGCAAAGCCCTAAACCCTAAACCCTAAACCCTAAACGAAGGCTTTGTGGGGTAGTTGTCTAAGTTAGGGTCCCGTGGTAGGCTGTATGGAGTTTAGGACTGTTCATGCTTCAGTCTGCAGGGCTCCAGAGCTTCCGTTATAGGCCTCTGGTCGTGAAAAAACGGTTTAGGGTTATAGGGTTTAGGGATGTAAGGTTTTAGGGTTTATAGGGTTTAGGGTTTATAGTGTTTAGGGATGTAAGGCTTTAGGGAATGTAGGGTTTAGGGATGTAACTTCTTCCGAAGACCCCTTCGAGGCTTGACGGTCTGGGACCTAAGGCTTGCTTTTTCGGTTTCAAGCGTACGGCGAATGAACCCGGAACATGTCGGATGCTTCAGGCTGAAGCATGTCTCCTCTCGGAAGCCCTACCCATAGGCTCTTAAGTAGTTCCTGTTTGTGGTTTATATTTAGGCTCCTTTCAGGTTATCCCAAAAAGGAACTACTTAGGAGCCTATGGGTACTCCCTAGGCCCTTAAGCCCTTAGCCCCGAAAGCCCTGAACTCAACTCTCCCACTCCCCAACCTCGAAACCCCTAACCCTTCAACCCTACCTCCGAAAACCAGAAACCCCAAGCCGCTAAAGAGCAAAAACCCGCATGACCCTGAACCCTAGAAGCCCTGAGCCTCCAACGTAACCTAGATACCGGATCCTCTGTATCAGGAAGCCGGAGAGCCAAACTAGACCTGAAAAATTCCAACACCCTACGTCCGAAATCCTAAACAACCCCAAACCCCAAAAACCTCCAAGCGCAAACCCTAAACCTTAAACCCCAAAGCCCTAAAGCCGGCCTCGGGAAGAATGCCTCCCTCCTCTTCATGAAGTCTTCTGAAGAGCTCATCCGCCTCACATAGGACTTGAGGGGTTTTAGGGCTTCGGGCTTCGGGCCTGGGCGTCTGAGGCTTTGGGGAATGTTTAGGGTTTCGGGTTTTAGGGTTTGGGGTTTCGGGTTTTAGGGTTTCGGGTTTTGGGGTATAGGGTTTCGGGTTTTAGGGTTTCGGGTTTTGGGGTTTAGGGTTCAGGGGCGGAAACCTGTTGGAGATAAAACTTCCTGAGTCGCTGCATTCACTTGATTCGGGGGTTTTGTGTTGAGGGATATCCTAATTCATCAACCCCTGACGAAACAAACCCTAAACCCTAAAAGCCTAAACCCTAAAAACCCAAAACCCTAAACCACAAAAGCCCTAAACCCTAAAACCCTAAAGCCCTAAACCCTAAACCCTGCGCAGCAACCCTAAAGCCTCGAAGCGAAGCCCTGAACAGTCGACCCCCAAACTGCAGCACGAAACCCTAAGGCCTCATCCAGGAACCAAACCTAAGCGAGAGGGTTTAGGGTCTGGGGTTTAGGGTTTAGGGGTTTAGGGTTTAGGGTGAATCCTCAACCCCACAGCCTGAACTCGAATGTGCATTGCTTTGGCCATTGGCTGGCCTGAGGAAAGCGCCCCTGTTCCCGGAGCTTCCTCGCTGCCTGACGATGGGACTGGCGGGCTTTGGGCAAGGTTTAGGGCAGCTTGAGCTTTAAGATTGAGCCACAGACCCCAAACCCTAAAACCTTCAAAACCGGAAATTCCGACACCCTCAAACCCTAAACTACTAGACTTTACACCCCAGGCCGTTTTGGGGCATGGTTTTCCTCAACTAGTTGATGAAGAGGAAACGGCCCAAAGATCTTATGCCCCAGATCTGGAGCACCCAAAGACTCCAGAGCCCTTGAATGAAGCAATATATCATGAATGATAGAGGAGCCTTCATTCATGTAGGGTTTAGCGTTTAGGGGATAGGGTTTGGGGACCTTGAACCATATTGTTTACACAACATGACGCCCTGCATCAGATTGAAAATACAGCAATAATGGTAAGGTATGACAAGAATCTGACTACCAATAACTGAGCTCTGGCGTACAGCACATCATACTATACTTCAACTTGGCTATACAATCACCGACTAGGGCAGCGATGATGCTAGGACTGATTACTAGGATTTTTGCATAAAGCTTCCCGGCATGACGTAGTACGAAGCCAGCTGCCCCTTAAAGCCCTTACCCTGAACCCCGAACCCTCAAAATGCCAGACCCAAAACCTCGACCCAAAACCCGAAATCCTCAACCCTACACCCTTAACCCTACACCCTGCCAGGACCCCCCAAATAGTGGCTGGGCATTTGCGGGTATAACGAAGGGTAATTAGCTGGGGGTTCGAGGCGGACCCCAGACCCTCAACCAAAATAGGCTCCAGCTCCCGACCTGCGAATAGCTGTAGTTCGTTCTCAAGTGCGGTCGCCTTGCCCGCTTCGGAGAAGCGGAATAGGGTTTTAGGGTTTTTCGCGCTTTGGGGATTTAGGGTGTAGTTTAACGCTTCGGGTTTTGATTTGTTGTTTAGAGTGCCAGGGTTCAAAAGGCTTTTGGTGCTTCGGAGCTTCGTGTTTAGGGTTTAGGAGCGTGGTGAGGTGTTGGGGCTGGTTAGCTACTCTGAAGGAAGCTTTACACTTGCTACCTGTAGCATCCAGTAGAGGATGCTGTGTCCATGCGTCAACTCAGTTTGGAAAGACACAGAGGTCTCTCTCAGCTTTCACTTCTGCTGTTCATGGGGGTTCCGGGCCTTCGTGCCAAGAAGATTGATGGTTCCCTGTCGCTGCCCAGCAGTGTGGGGGCTGAAATCCAAAAACCTTAATGAACCTCGCGCCCTCTGAAACCTAAACCCTAAGTCCGCAAACCCTCGAAAGCCATGAAGACCTCATGGCGAGGTAATATAGGGGCCTTAACAATTAGAATAGGGTTTTGGGGCCCATTGTACTGCATTTACAATTAGGCCCCCGCAAAATAATGTAGGTAATTATTTAGGCCCCTATATTAGTCTAACAGTCTAACTCAATAGAGATCCTGGACTGCAATGCCATGATGCAGTTGGGTTCTCGCGCAGAAGGCCGCATCCATGATAGCAGAACACCGAGAACTTCAAAAGTGCAGCACACATCCCATTTTGGCCAAAACGCCCAACATCCTAAACAGCCCCAGCGCCACACATCCCGAGGGGACACGAGACAATTCTTCAAGATGCTTCAAGAGTCTGAAGCCGTAAACAAGCTGTCGACAGCTACAGGTTGAAGTGTCGACTATGGTTTTGGTCCATATAGAACCTTTCAAACCCTGATCTCGCGTCAAAGAACCCCGGCAAAAATAAGTCGGGCCTCAAATGAAGCGAGTCAAGAACATCTTTGGCTCTTGCGCAGGAATCCTTTACCTGCAAAGCGAGAAAGCTATGATTGTAGAAAAATATGTATACACCTTCCTGGTCTAGTGGATGAAGTGCTTTGGAGCTGGAGGGTTCTCAACAATATAGGAGCCTGTATCTTTGGAAAAGGTGTTGCGGTACATGTTGCAAAGTTGTTCTAACAAAGAACCCTGAGGACCAGCACTGCCAACTGTTCCGACCCCTAGAATGCGTTTATGCCTTCCAGTTTGACCACAAGCTCACAGTCGCCCCTGCACTGCCACTGCGACTTGGGCTTAGCTTTGCACCAACAGAAACCTGGAGTCTGACGGAACCTTTTTTTTTGTCGGCGAGGGTGTGGGGAATTTGGGGTTTAGGCTGTGGGTTCGCAGGTTCCGGAACCACTTTCACTGGCAAGACAAGGGTTCATCTGAAACGCTGCTGAAGTGAGGCCTGCTTGGTGGCGTTGTCGACGGTGGGAACACGACCCCCAAACTTCTCGATCACGCCTTGGCAACTATCTACCTGTCACGGTATCACTTCATGCTCCTTCTGCAGAACATGTGAGGAGGCCTGCATACCACCCCTGAGCTGCAGCCCTTAGTCTCGTGTTGGTGGTCATTGTCGATGTCGTCATGGTCGGAGTCGTCGTCGAAGTACTAAGTACGAGTACGAGTACGAGTATAGATAGCAGTAGCAGTAGCAGCAGGAGTAGGACTAGGAGTATTAGTAGCAGTAGCAGTAGCAATAGCAGTAGCAGTAGGAGCAGCAATAGCAGTAGTAGGAGTAGCAGTGGCCAGTGGCAGTAGCAGCAGCATCAGTAGTTGCAGCAGTAGTGATGGTTCTAATGCTAGCGCTCGTAGTACTGCCGCCAGAAACGAAAGAAGGAATGGTAGTTGCCGTCGTTCTTGGTGCGGCTATAGGCTATACCCACTGTCCAGTAACGACAAGCTTCACTGATCAACGAGCGGTTCTGTGTTTATAGTTTGCTCAGCCGATGGTAATTCCCATGTTTACAGACACAATACTTCCTGTGGCGTTGCTGCAGCCATTTGAAAAGAAGATTCGCGCCCAGGAGCCGGGAAAATACCCACTCGGTGGCACGACGATCTCCGGATGCTGCAGCAGGGGAATGCAGAAAGATGAGGTCTGGGGAATGTGCAAGACCGGGCACAGGACATGCCGTCGAGACCGGGCACTATAATGTATCGTAGGCAGGCACAGCTTCCGGAAGCCTCATACGTGGCCTTGCGGCAGTCAAAGAATACACAAATCAAAGGTAAAACACAAGCCTTCCAGCCCCTGCATCACACCGTTGACGCGATGTGTTGCCCCGGTTCCAACGACCAATCGCAAACATTCGCAAACAGCGTAGTGGCCTACCTTCTTTCAAAAACTGCGCAGTACAGTGAAACAGCCTCGCTAAACCCTAAGCCTAAACCCTAAACAGTTCTGAAACAGGTTCCAAGTCCTCAACCCGTGGCTCCAAACAATAAGCCTTGACTTTTTGAGCCGTCGAACCAAACCGCATCTTTCAAAACAATTACAAAATTCTCTAAATACGCTGACGGTGCTTGTCAACACCACACTTGAAAAAACGCTGCGATGAACATAATACATACATACATACATACATACATACATACATACATACATACATACATACATATATATATATACATATACATATATACATATATACATATAAAAATATGTGCATAAATACATAGATACATACACATATATATATGCATATATACACATATCAATATAAACATATATACACATATATATATACAGATATTCAGATATACATATATATATGTATATATATATACATATAAAGAATATAAACATATATATATATACATACAGATATACATATACATATGTATATATATATGCATATATACTTATAAACATATATACATATAGACATATATGGATATATACATATATGCATATATACACATATATACATACATACACATGTACATATACATATATATATATATACATGTACACATATGTACATATATACAGATATAAATATATACATATATACATATACAGATACATATATATATATTATATATATAGATATATATATGTATATATATATATTATTTTATCCCGGTTCTCGGTTTTCGCCGGCCCCCGACCCACGCCCCCATGGTATCCCCACACCCCCCCCTCGGCACGCCCAGGTTCAAATATGCCGAATCCTTGTGACTGTGCGGACTGTGCGTACGTTTCCCGCATGGCGGCTCCAAAGCCATCAGCTATCACGAGGATCTCGTCCCAAACACACCCGATCCTTGTGACAATGGACACTTTCCAACCAGGACTCTGCCATGAGGGTATTGAACATGCAACTGTCACCAGGAGGCGTTCCCGTCGGGCGGGCCCGTTTCCTGTGGGCACTTGACCGAAAACGGAACACGATGATGATGATGATGATGCTGATGATGAGGATGCCGATGAGCATGACGATGAGGATGGGATGACGATGACAATGACAATGACGATGATGATGATGATGATGACGACACCCAGGGCGACCCGAACCGCGAAACACGCCACACCACACGGGCGGAGGGACTGAGAGCAGACCCAAACCCCGAACCACACCACACCACGGGGGGGGG
>CAJNJA010017496.1:0-10940 GCA_905231915.1 Symbiodinium necroappetens
CCTAAACCCTAAGCCCCAAAACCCAAGAATCTCCGAGCTTTGAGGCGGCCGCCACAACATCCGAACTTTCGCTTCAAGGGCGGAGCCACGCCGACACTCCTCGAGGACGGGCGCTTTAGGGTTTAGGGTTTAGGGTTTTAGGGTGCAGGGTTTAGGAGGGTTTAGGAGTTTAGGGTGCAGGGTTTAGGTGTTTAGGGTGCAGGGTTTAGGAGTTTAGGCTGCAGGGTTTAGGAGTTTAGGGTGCAGGGTTTGGTTTTGGAGTTTAGGGTGCAGGATTTAGGAGTTTAGGCCTTGCGGGGCTTTCTGGGAAATATAGGACCTGTTTAGATCTTCTAGGGACTAAGGGGGGGGCTTTCAGGATAGGGTCTTGGTGGGTTTTCTTATGAAGTTGTTAACAGGGTTTTTGTAGGCCCTGAGTCTCTTTTCAGGCATGGGGTTTGATACCCTAAACCCTAAACCCGTAAACCCCTAAACCCTTTAAACCCTAAATCCTAAACCCTAAACCCTGGACCGTGGTTGCATCGGATGTTTGTAAGTTGTAAGTGTTCCATTTTGTCAGGGGCTTCGGGGGGTTTTGGGATGTGGGATGGGTTTTGGGCACGGATTTGGGTGGGTTTTGGGCATTTTTGAGGTCACCTAGGAGTCATAGGGGTTTGGGTGGGGTATTCAGAGTGTTGGAGATTTAGGAGTGAATGAAGCGCTATGGTTTAAGGTGTAGGACTGGAGGATAACGCTTTTAGGGTTTCGGGTTTTTGGCTGAAGATTTTGGTGTTTGGAGTTTTGGGGGCTTTGAGTTTAGGGGCTCAGGGGCTTATTATAGGTTGGGTTTGGGCTATGGAGTGTGTAGGCTAATTTGGTGGCTTATGCGTTCCTTGGCATTCCGTCTGTCGGCGCGGAACGGTTGCCCCCGACCAGAAGCCTTTACCTAAACCATAACCCTAAACCCTAAACCCGAAACCCTAAACCCTAAACTCTAAACTCTAAGCCCTAAACCTCAACCCCGAGACTCGCTTGCTTTTCGTTTACAGTCGTTTTCAGGGGGCAGTTGTGGTCATCGGGTTTCCTTGAGTTTGGGGGTTGGTCGCTGCCGCAGCTGCGGGAACCGGGGGAGGGAGAGACAGAGAGAGAGAGAGAGAGAGAGCAATAGAGGAAGAGACAACAAGCATGAGGCCAGGACACAAGGAGGATCTGCAATATGTCTTGCATTTGAGAGTTTCTTCCGGAGGGATCTTAGTTTTTTTTCGAGCGAGTTGTTGCCTGCAGGTGTTGGCTAAGTTTGGTCCAGATGCGAATCTTGTGCCGGCGAGGAGTAGCTTGCTTGATGTGGGGCGGTCACTTCTGCCGCCCTGCAACTGCAACAGGGACGGGTTGATAGCTTACTGTCACTACCGAACTGGCTAAGCTAGTTGGATCCGAATCAAGACCACATAAGCCCGGTAGCCCAAAGTCGGAACCTTAGCGGCTTGAAGCCTCCAGTTTGTTTTCGAATCGACGGATCCAAGTGCTCTACTAGGGCCTTTTGAAGATTGTAAGCATCTAAGCCCGAAGCCCTAAACCCTGAACCGTAATGGAGTGTTGCAGGACTGGAGACAGGTTTTTTGCTTTTCAGCGTATTCTCTTGATATCTGGGCCGGGAACCAGGAGCCAAAATGAACACGGCTGAGGGTTTAGGGTTTATAGGGTCTGATCCACGTCATGTCCCTGACCATCTAGCCGCCTAGCCTCTGCTTTCGGAGAACCAGGACATCGTCATGCGATACAGATTCATATTATATAGCCTAAGGCATGTTTTCCAAGGTCTTCCGCCTAGTCTGATACATTCTCGCAGATGTGTGAAACTTAGTTAAGGGAAGGGCTATTGGGTTCTCTGGGTTGGTGTTTGGAGCTTCCGGTATTCCTCCACATCGGGTGTTCCCGAAAGTCTATAGTTAGAGGTCTGTGTAGAGAGCCACATGAAATTTTCAGTATTAAGCTTTCCACAGTGCAGCATGATGGGCGGGCAAAGTCCTCAGCTGAAATTTGAGGCTCAAAGGCTATCGGTGTCTCACCACAGGGGTCTCAATGGCGACTATTATTGGGTTGTGCGAGGTAATATCATAGTGTAGTTGTAATACGGAGCTCAAGGACTAGTCTTAGTACCTACGCAGGATTCTATATTCACCTGCTTAAACGTCCAGTTTTGTCTGCTAATTAAATAGCAGAGGATCATACAGTCGCCCAGGCGCACCGACGAAGTCCAGCTGGTCTGTTCAGCCTTCCATTGCATTCCGTATCAGCGTCGTGGCTTTATTGGGGTTTATTGCTCAGGGAGTTGATTCCTTTCGTGGTGTTTAGTCCATGCCTTGGAGTTTAGGGTTTAGTGTTTAGGGTTTGGGTTTAGGGTAGCTCTGGGCGGAGTCAGTAGACGTTTCCGCGTGTTTTCTTGGTTCTGCTACATGCAAGCAGTGTTGCAAGAAATCATTTCGTCTCGGAGAAGCCTACGGGAGATATGCTGCAAAGTAAAACGGGACATCGTATTATGATTAGAGAACAGTCAGCAATTGCGGGGGAAGAACCAGAGGATTTTGAAAGTTTGTCTTGTCATCTGTTGCGCAGGTCTGAGCGCACCAGACTCCACCTAAACCCTAAACCATAAACTCTAAACCCTACAGACTCCAGGGACGAGCATCCCCTGCGCCTGCTTTCGCCCTTGGCATCTCCGAAGTCAGCCGTGGTGAACTTCGGAACAGAGAAGGCTGGTAGTAGGGCTTAGGGTTTAGGGTTTAGGGTTTAGGGCTTAGGGTTTAGGGTTTAGGATTTGGGGTTTAGGGTTTAGGGTTTAGGGCACCAAAAGAAGGACCCTAAGCAATGATGAGGATAAGGATATCCCAGATAGAGCCACAGTAACTGAAACTCGATCGCATAAGGATATCCTTGTACCATGCATGTGCTTATGTTTAGAAGGTTATTAATTAAGTAAGATACCCCTTGGTCTTGAGAAGCGACTAAACGGTTCCCAAACGCGAAAGCCCCCTGCATGATTTTCGGAGCTGATCTCCTTGCAGCTGCACGGGTGGTTTCAGTTGGATCCTCATGAGCTTCAAACAAGTTCTTCCTTGGGTTTTGTCGGGCTTCGCGCTGTTTCGCATGGGTTTAGGTACTCTCCTGGGCCTGGGGCAATTGTAGGTGGGTCCAAGTGCCTCAGAAGAGAGATGATTGTTGTGCTTCCAGCTGCCCATCAGCCTTCAAACACCCGATTTGTGCGGAGGACAAGGATTTTCAGGACTGTGTTCAAATTCCTAGGTGCCGACAGTAAGGCTTCGAGATACGGCTCTGCTAGGGTGTCAGATTGAAAGCTGACACTTCATGGTTTCCGGGTCTTTGGCCTGAGCCCTTGATGGTTACTGGGTTGGGTGTTGGGGCGGCTTGCTGACTTGTGGCTCCCCGCTCCTACCATTCGACTTTGTACCCTGTAATACGGGAGGGCCTACGATTTGCAGGGCTTGGAGCCACGGGCAAGAAGTGGGCCTTGGCTCTGGCAGGGAATCAAGGATTCCCGGCTTCAAAGTCGTTGCTACAGCCCCCAACACCCCTTAATCACTTAGTCTGTTCAACATTGTGCCATAGAAGATACTGTATGGTGTACAAGCGAGTAAAGACTTGCTTACAGTTTTCGAATGGGATGGAATTCAATGGCTTGGGCTTTGGCTCTAAAACCTAGAAGCCTAACACCCAAATCCTAAACACAAAACCCAAAGCCCCTAAACCCTAAACCCAAAGCCCCAAAACCCAAAGCCCCTAGGCCCCTAAGCCCTAAAGTTCCCGTGTCACGATGGTGACTGTGAGTTTCCTCTGTGCAGCCCTGTGCCGGCAGCGAGATAGCGAACCTGAACGCTAAAGGCCCTATAAAGCCTGAACCCTACACCCTAAATCCGGAACCCTGAACCCTAAAGCCTGAACCCTAAACCCTCGACCCGTAAAATAGAAAACCTAAATGCAAGATATGCAACAGAGACCATTACGGTGTAAAAGGCTTAATCTTTAGCTTTTTGCAGAATTTCGGTCTTCAGGGTGTAGCTGGCTAGGGTAGTACGTTGAACTACCGTTACCAAAACCTACTTTTCTTCGTAGGGCCCCCTCAAATTCGATATAAGGGCATAGAACCTACAGAAAAGTAGGTTATGGTAGTTTCAGGGACAAGCTTCTGAACTCTCCAGAATCTTTCCCGCTACAGTTTTTGCGTTTTTTCAACTAGGACGTTGAATGCCACCACAAGCAAACTTGCTCGTTCTCATGCTAGGCTTATGCCACGGTTCCGCATCAAGAGCACCGTGGGTGATGATTTTGATGACTACATGGAAACCCTAGACTTCAAACCTCAAGCCATAAAGCTATCAAGCGTCGTGAGACCTAAACCCTATAGACGCCAGGCCTTCCGTGCGACGTCCCTGTGCACCGCAACGTGATCGTTGCTCGCAAGCCAGAGCAGAGACATGAGCAGCTGATGTCGCCGAAGCAGTGTACGAAAAAGCGTCCGGTGCCGTTGATGGGCGTGACATAGCACGTAAGGATTTTCGATCGCACCGTAGTTCCATTCTTGTAGGGTACTTCAGCCGCCAACTTTGTCTTTGGGCTGAATCTTGAGATGCCGCAGGAGCCACAATCTAAGACACTAGTATTTATAAACCCTATAGACCCTGAACCCTGAACCTTGAAGCCTAAGCCCTAAACCCTAAACCCCTAAACCCTAAAAGCCTAAAACCCTAAACCCTACCGATGCTTCGGTCCCAACTGATGAACGGCTGCGCTTGAGAAACTCATCTGCACACCCTCCCAGTCAAGTCTTGCAGAAGCTTTCCATCTTCCGGCATTTGGATCTATGATATGAATGTTGGAGCTTATTGTAAGGACCCTAAAAAAAACCCAATCAAAAAGCTGCAAGAAAGAATCGTTGGGAATTGTCCCTAAACCCTGAACCTTGAACCCTAAACCCCAAACCTTGAACCCTAAACCCCAAACCTGGAACCCTTGTCTCCAAAGTGTAGTCTGTGCTTCATGGTTTAGGGTTCAGATTTTAGCCTTCAGATGTGGTTACGGTTAAGGGTTTAGGGTTCAGAGGTTTAGGATTGAGGGCTTAGGGTTTAGTCGCAGGGTTCAGGGTTTTTCGGTTTAGGGTTGCGGATGCAGAAGCTCACTTTTCGTGGTTGACTTAGCGTTTTACGTCAAGTTCCTCAGCCTTTGGCGCGATGTGTGTGCAATGTATCAGGGTTCCATACGGCACGCGTGCGGGTTCTGTCAGGGTTGTCGGTTAAGGGTTCTCAAGCGGTTCTACGATCTACCTAGGGTGTATTTGGCAGTAGTCTGTAGGGCTGTGTTTGGTACTTAGGCAGCAAAGCCCTAAACCCTAAACCCCAAACCGTTGCAGCAAAGCCCTACTCCACACACCATTGCAAGCCCAAGAAGCAAGAACCCATGCCCGCGACCTCTTGAGCCAAGATACTCTATCTACGGCCTACGGGTTTAGGGTTTAGGGCTGGTTTAGAGTATGACTAGGACTAGGAACTGCAGCAGATTGGATCATTTCAACTTAACTTGGGATTCCTCAGCAAGAAATCGAGATCAGACGACAGGGGCCTAGAACCGAAGAGCATCATCAAGCTCTGCTTCGTGCAGGGTTTAGGGTTTAGGGTTGAGCCAGACCTCATCGTAGAAGGCATGATTCCCTCAAACGTCTCGTTTCTGGCCATTCGTGTTGCTTTACGCATGACTTCTGAATAGTACCTCTTCTAAATCGTCTTGAGGCATAATAACCATGGTTAGTTAATTTCAACACTTCAGGATTTGAGTAGTTCTCCAAATTAAGGGTTCCCTTTCGGATTCTTTAGTAGTGATCTAAGCGGGTGTCTCCATAAGCGTTCTGCATGGGTAGTTCTGTAAATTAGGGTCCCTTTTCGGGTCCCTTTAGAAGACTGCCGTACTATTTTGGTGACGTAAAACAGGCAGCCTAATCAGCCTGATTTAGGGACTACCCTTTTGCTGCAGGCCCCAGCCGTGCCGCTGCGGTTCCTGCCATTGCCGTACTTGGGGCGCCGCAGGGAACTCAGAGGGGATGTCGGATCCGGGCATTCTATGAGGGTTCCACAAGAGCTAGATACTACACAGGGGTTCTGCATGGGTTCTATACTTCGGTTTAGGATGTTATAAAGGCTCATATTCAAGCCGGTTTGTATACAACTGTTTAGCAGTAGCTGCAGTCTACAGTGGCTTGCAGCCCAATTAGTGCATGTACCAAGCCATTCATGAGCTAGTTTGAGATCATGTGTCCGGAAACCCTGAAACCCTAAACCGTCAAAGCCTTAATCCCCAAACCCAGAAACCCGAAACCCTAAACAACCCTAAACCCAAGAAGCCCGAAAACCCTGACCTACCTATAGTCTCCATTGTAGTTCCGTTTTGGGGTTACCTTTTAGGACTTTAGAGCCATTAAGGTAACGGTTTAGGGTTTAGGGTTTAGGGTTTAGGCGGTTTAGGGTTTAGGGTTTAGGGTTGTAACCCTAAACCCTAAACCCTTTCAGGGTTCCTTTGAGTGCCAGCTCCCAAAAAGGCACAATAGACTGGAAGGCCGATCGCGGGAGCCTGCGATCTTCCGAAGCGCCTGTTGTAAAGCCAGGGTGGAAGGATTTAGGGTTTAGGGTTTAGGGAGCCTTAAGCTACGGCCTTTACAAGGCTTTCTGACATGGTACTTGGAGGTTCATGGATAAGTGGGGTTATAAGCCCCCTAATATGGGTTATAACAAAAGTAAGCCTACCTATAATTTATAACCCCACTTATAACTGACCCCTAATGCGGGTTATAACTAGAGTTATCCTACTTATAACCCCACTTATAACTGCCCATGAACCTCCTTAGCAGTTCCTTTTTGGGAGTACTTTATAGGATTCCAAATATAAACCACAAAAAGGAACTATTTAGGAGCCTATGACTGCCCATGAACCTCCAAGTACAGGACCCCTTATACCTCCTTATAGGACCCCTTATAGAGGCCTTTTTGATCCCTTATGGATCCCTTTAAAGGAGCCCAAGTACAGGACCTTGTAAAGCTTTTTGTCCCCCCGCAGACCGAGCCAGGCTGGCGGGTAAGACGACCCTCGCCAGAGCTCTGAGCAAGAGGCCTGTGAAGCAGTCTTACGTTTAGGCTATGTATATATATATATAAATAGAACTACAGATAAGTCAATATATATATATATACATATATATATATATATCGATGTATGTATGTATGCATGCATGCATGCATGCATGCATGCATGCATGGATGGATGGATGGATGGATGGATGTATGTATGTATGTATGTATGTATGTTAGTATGTATGTATATATATACATATGAAGATACATACACATATACATATATATATATACATAGATAGATAGATAGATAGATAGATAGATAGAGAGAGAGAGAGAGAGAGAGAGAGAGAGAGATAGAGAGGTTCCATGTGTACGGGTTGGGCTTTGGAAAATAGGCTCGGCACGTTGCATGATGGGATCTTGGCGATTTAGCGGTTACAGGGTCTACAGGGGTTTGTTATTTTGGGGTGTAACGTTTTTTGGGTGTTTTGCGTGCTTTGGGGGTTTGGGTTTAGGGCTTGGTGGTTTCGAGTTTGGGTTGCGTTTTGCGGGTTCGACTTGAGGAGTTCAGGGTGTGTGTGTGTGCGCGCTTTTTCAGTGGTGGCATTCCGGTCGGTTTTACTTGAGCTTAGGGTTAGGGCTGCAGGGTTTGGAGGAACATTGCTTGGGCATGGTTTTGGAGTTTGGGACTGGGGGGGGGTTGTTGTAATAGGCTTTTCAAGCCTTTTTGTTGAAGCCTCATGGCGGCTTGATGAGGTAGTGCAGGGGTCTGTTTATGAGGACCGTCCCGATAGAATGTTCGGCGAAGTGCCTGCGCTGGCGGAAGGGATGTTGAGGGCTTGGAATGTACGTCCTAGGGTTTGGAATTGAGTGGTAGCGCCTAAACTAAACTCTAAACGCCCCTAGACCCCCAAACTAAACTCTAAACACCCCTAAACCCTGAAGCATGTGGGTTTGGGTTTAGGGTTTGAGGTTGCGAAATTTCCTAGAGCGAAGCTGGAAGCCTGGAGCAAGCCTTCCTCATCTCAAGTCCCGCACATGCACGATTTGGGGTCTAGCGGTTTAGGGTTTAGGGGTTTAGGGGTTTGAGGCCAGTTTAGGGTTACCCTGATTGCGATCACTAGGTTTTGTGTTGACGAACATAGGGGCCTCAAGAATGAGACTAGGGCTTTTGGGTTATATTGAACCATCGCGACAATATCTGTAATCATCCAAGCCTCCATAATACTTCGGAGGCCCTAAACCCTAAACCCTAAACAGAAGGACGGGCGCCGTTTGCATTTCTGTGGCATCGGTACTCGGAGAGCTCATCGCACCTGCCGCGCTGCCTTGCAAGCTCTCCAAGGTTGCCGGGTTTCTGGGAATTTCTGGGGATTAGGGCTTAGGGTTGAGGGATGCTCGGATTAGGGTTTAGGGTTCAGAGTTTAGGGTTAAGGGGATGTTCGGATTAGGGTTTAGGGTTCAGGGTTTAGGGTTTAGGGATGTTGGGATTAGGGTCAGACTAGGGTTTGTAGAGCGTCATTAGAGGACTTGCGGGGTTTAGGGTTGTTGTCTGGGTTTCAGGTCGAGAATTTAGGGTTTAAGCCCTTTTGGGTTCATGTACCCTAAACTAACCAGGCTAGTCTTGAAACGACTTTTGGTATGGTATGTTCTGAAGATATGTCAACATCAATCTTGTTATGGGGTACCCTAAACCCTAAACCCCTAACACCCCTAATCCGCTAAACCCTAAACCCTAAACCCTTAACACCCTCAACCCTCAACCCTAAACCCTACCACCCCTAAACCCCTAAACCTCTCAACCCTACCACCCCCAACACCCGAAACAACTGAGCCTTGAGCCCAACTTCCTGCAAGCCTTTGCCTCGGAGCCTTAGAATGAACTCAGGGCAGTTTACTGCTGTGTCCTAAACCCTAAACCCTAAACCCTCAACCTCAACCTTAAACCCTGAACCCTAAACCCTAAACCCCAAAACCGGGGTTGTCTGCAAGTTGCCTCCACGGGGCCATGGCAGATTATGCTGGCTGGACCAAACAGCAATGGAAGGCCTGGGAGGGCCACCGGCGATGGTGGCTGGGAGAAACAATGGGCCATGGTTGAGGGGTTTAGGGAAACAATGGACCATGGTTTAGGATTTAGGGTGTAGGGGTTTAGGGTTTAGGGTTTAGGGGTTTAGGGTTTAGGGTTTAGGGTTTAGGTTTAGGTTTTAGGGTTTAGGTTTGGGATTTAAGGTCTAGGGTTTAGGGTTTAGGGTGTTATAGGGTTTAGGGTTAGTAAGGGTCTAGGGTTTAGGGTCTAGGGTTTGGATGTAGGGTTTTGGCTCACAGTTCAAGGAAAACACGGAGATCTGCGTAATTAATAAACATTTTCGAAGTACGGATGCGGAAAACCTTTTAGATCCACAAACCCATGCTAGGACCCTACACAGAACTGTAGCAGTGATCCTACCTGAGAGAAGTAATTGCCTTCCATCCCGATGAAGTCCGTATGATTTCCTAACAAGGCCTAATTCGGCCTAATGGATCCTTAGGACTTTGATGGGGGAGGAGAAAATCGGTAGTAGTATCCCCGTATAGACCATATAGAATTAGACTGGATTTTCATCCAGCATCCGATCATTGTTCTGATGAGCCCTCCCATGCTATGTAGCAGGGTACTTGCAGAACCATAATGATAATCATTAATTTGGATGCCCTACGTCTCAAATATACTTCAGGTAACCACACTTGTCGCTGCGGCTACGGGTGGGGGGGGGGGCACTCAGGGTTTTGAGCTGTGGGGTCGTGCTGGCATAGTGCCGACTCGGGTGAGCGGCGTCCTCTTGTCGAAGCCTCGGGTCTGTGACTTCCAGGCCTGTGGAGCTGCTGAGCTGGCGTGGGGGTTCTGCCATGTTTCGGTTCAAGAAGACACTACCCATAGGCCCCTAAGTAGTTCCTTTTTGGGGATTACCTTATAGGATTCTAAGCATGAACCATAAAATGGAGCTACTTAGGGGCCTATGGGTAAGCTGCTTTCGCAACAGCATATTACCGAACAGGTGGCAGGGCTTCCCACTGCAGATCAAACAAGGCCTCGGATGGATTGGGATTGCGCGAGGTCGCGCATTGAGGTACGGAACTTGTGTATAACCACACTTATAACTTATAACTACTCATGAACCTACAAGCGGAGTCTACCCCCTAATTGCTCTACCCGAAGCCCCACAACCCTGCCAATCACTTAGCGCCTACTCAAACAATGCAAGAACGGGAAGTATGCGAACCTATTTAGCCTAAACCCTCAGAACATCATGCCTGTAGTGCTCCTCACCCCTGAACCCTAAACCCTAACCCTGAACCTTTCAGCCTAAGTTCAGAGCTACGCTAAACCCTAAAATCCTAAACCCCAAACCCTAAAACCCTAAACCCAAAACCCTCAGCCCCAAACCCTAAACCCAAAAGCCTCAACCCAACATGTTACTAAGACCTCAGAGGGTTCCCTAGAAGGCCCCCTTCGGAGGCTTTCCGCTGGGGTTTAGCATTAGGGGGGCCTCAACAAATCAGAATAAGTTTTCGGTGGTTAAGGTTTAGGGTTTAGGGTTTAGGGTTTTCGGGGTGTTGTGCACATTATACTGCAGACTGCAGCAGCTGTTACCCTATGCTTCCAAGGACCTTGGAGCTAGGGCCCTAGACCCCAAAAGGACCCAAATCACGAGCTCCCTAGGCTACCGTTCGGGTTTGCTTAGGGGTGGGGTGTGCAGGGCTTCGGGTTCTGGTCCTAAACCTTCAACCTTAATTCCTAAATTGTCGACTTGAACAACCCCCCACCCCCCCCCCCCGAATCCT
>CAJNJA010017497.1:780-10939 GCA_905231915.1 Symbiodinium necroappetens
CCCCCCCCCAAAAAAAAAAAATACAATACATACATTGAAAAAAAAGCCTCCAAAGGGGGGTTGTGTGGCACTGGGCCGGAACCCCCCACCCCAGCAAACTACATTTTGTTGTTTTGGCGCGCTCTCTCCCTCACCAGTTTCGGGCTTGAAAAGAGTAGCTAATGCTGTGGAGGAACATCATCAAAAGTATCCTTGTCCAAGTCAGACATGTGATCACGGAACAGCTCGAAGTCGGTCTTGGCCATGTCCACACGGTACGGGTCCTTCGGCGGCAGAAGCTCAGCCTCAGCAAAGGTTAGGAGTTGTGAGGCTCCGAAATCACAATCATATGCCTGAGCACTGCCGGCAAATGTCTGTTGTGTTACCATATGCACCGAGCAACACCCAATCGTGCCCGAAAGACATCCACAATCTTGTAGGCAAACATCGGCGGATACTTCCTTGCATGCTTGTGTTATATGTGTCTCCGTACTCGGGATGCTCCGAGGAGGGTGAGGTTCGATGCTATACTTAGCCCGGCTCTTGAAACATAAAGCCCAAGGAAAGCAGCGACCGGCTTTGGGGATGTTTTGCTTGAAAGTCTCAAGCCCTGGGAATGTTTTTTGAATGTAGGGTTGCATTGTAGAGCTAAGGATCAACATCAAGTTCAAAATCAAGTTATCTGATGCATGCAGTCAGATGACTGGCTTCTCTTGAGGAACTTCTTCACACCCGTGTAGGTCTCTCCACCAGAAGCCGAAACACCACGCTTCACAGTTTTAGTAGTGCCCAAAGACCGCCTTTCATCGGCACTCAAGTATCCCCCAGCATCCATCAGCATTTGCATGAAGCCCTCGTCATTGGACCATCCCAGGTGCCTCTTAGGCGACGGTCCTCCGAACTTTGCCATCCACCAGTAGCCACGGAAAACCTCAGCCCAACATAGCCCAACATGGTTTTTTGTCCCACACTGAATTGCAACACTCACAGACAGGCTGTGGCGACAATAGAAGCAGCCAAAGCACCGACACACGCTGTATGAACCAACCCCACCGTGGATGTTCTGGGAGGATGGAACCAGCAGGCTGTTCCAGAAGAAAGCGGGCTTGCTTGTAGCAACACATCATGAGAAGGATAATGGTTCGGGCAAACAGCAGGTTTCCTTTCTTCACAAAGTCATACCCATAGTTGCCCAGTGGATGAACAACTGTTCGGCCACTCGTGGCCCGTGACCTTAATTGAATACTTCAGCAATCACGTGAATTCATCGCTACGACACAACACGTACAGGACATACTGCATCAATGCTTTACAGGCAAGAAACATAGCACTGAAGGACTCGCAGCAAAGGCCTATGATGCAGCATCCACCACGTTTCAGACGCCTCACCTCATTAATCGCCAAGATAAACCCAACATCAGAGGTGAGGTCGAAGGCCATGGGGTCATCAATAATATCCATGCCAACACCATGGCGACCATCCTTCAAGGAAGGGAGTGATGTTTAGTTTAGGACAGCAAACAAAGGCAATTACATTTGCTTGAGAGAGTGTCCTGCCGTAGTTTTGCAGTGACCTCAGCATCACCAGCGAACAACTCGACAAAGTCGTTGTCCTGACGGAGCCAAATAGATCATACAGAGTTGCGCATGCGCCTGCTTGCACGTGCTGACTTCATGTATGAGCCTGTGGACAATAATCCATCGATAGGTTGGTCGGTAGGTCGGTAGGTAGGTAGGTCAGCAGGTAGGAAGGTAGGTAGGTAGGTAGGTGGGTGTAGGTAGCTAGGTAGGTAGGTGGGTGGGTAGGTAGGTAGGTGGGTAGGTAGGTATAGGTGGTAGGTAGGTAGGAGGTGGTGGGTCGATGCATAGGGTTTAGGGTTTAGGGTTTAGGGTTCAGGGTTCAGGGTTCAGGGTTTAGGGTTTAGGGGTAGTAGGTAGGTGGGCAGGGGATTTAGGTAGATGGGTACACCCCCACGAACCTACCAACCCACCAACCTACCTGCGAACCACAACCTACCAACCTTCTACCCTTCAAACCTTCCAATCAGCCTGCTTTCCTGACTACCTACCTACCTACTTACCTACCTACCTGGCTACCTGGCTACCTACCTACCTACCTTCCTACCTACGTACCTACCTATACCTATACCTATACCTATACCTATACCTATACCTATACCTATACCTATACCTATACCTATACCTATACCTATACCTATACCTATACCTATACCTACCTACCTCCCTACCTACCTACCTACCTACCTACCTACCTACCTACCTACCTACCTACCTACCACACCAGTCCTCTCTCTGATCCAGAAGGGGGTTGAATGACATCAGCACCAACAGCAAAATCAAGGACATTGGGGCACGCCAACTGAGGAGCTCGGCCACAACCATCCTTCACAAGCCTAGCACTCAGTCTTGAAGACTGAGAAAGCTGTCAGCCAAAAAACTCGAATCACCTGGCTTGCTTCATGCATGCTGAGAACACAGCAGCCAAGAAATGAGTGCACAGGCACAGACACGTGCACCCACACAGAAGCGACTTTGATTTCATCGCACACGCGCATGCAGGTTTGAATCCAGCAATGACATATTGATTAACTTCGCAGTGGAGATCTCCACAGTTTTGCACATGCAAGGAAGTAAAAAAAAAACTACGTGCCGAAGAAGAAATTAAATGACGACATGCACCTAGCAAGACTTTTGCGGGGGCAGGAAGCGACGGCGAACCAATTCCTGATGGGGCATCTCACTGAGAAGCTCCCACTTCTCATCTGAATTGTTCCAGCGCTTGCAAGCCTCTCTGTAGCCACAGGTGTCCTTAATCCGAGCTATGTAGCTTTTCCGGGCCTGAGCAAACTTTCCCGGAGTGTACTTCCCGAAAACCATCATCCTTTTGTTGGGCTTCTCTTTCGAGGGGGTGCTCTCCTCACTCTGCACAGGTTTTCCTTTGGCACCCTTTTTCTTGGCAGGCCCTTTCGACCTCTTCTTCTTTTGCGTACCACCAGCCTCCCAATCCTCACAGCCGCCCTCAGCATCTTCTGTGACGTTTCCACTTTTCCACCTCACTAGCAAACATGTCGCTCGATCGATTGCTACTGACAGGCAGACTAGCAAGCAAGAACCCCGAGCCCTAGAATCAGCTGAAGCATCAGCTGAAGCCTCTGACAAGCGACTGAACATTGGGCAGGAAAGGCTGCGTCTTCATCGGGCCGATGGACTTCAAGCTCTCGAGCACCTGATCCGAGCGATGGAAGGGAAGGGTTTAGGTGGTGAAGTAGTAAGTAAGTAGATTAGGAAGTAAGGTTAGACACCGGGGGTTGTGACTGCGATCTAGCATCTTTGGGGTGGGGTGCTATTTCTCAGCTATATCTACATATACTCCTACAGACCACAGGGTTTTGGTACAGAAGGGTTCCAAGTAAAGATCACAGAGGACTGGTGTTTTGAAGTTTGTGCTTGTGGTGAATGAAGTTCGGACTTTCTGGCTAGACTCAATGAGATTTCGGATTTTTTCAGAAGCATCAAACCTACGAAATTTGAAAACAGTGTAAGCAGCAAGGGAAACGACCCGAACGAGAAGGTCCGTAGCCTATGCTGGCCTAAACTTCATAGCACAAGCTCAGAGCTTCACACAACAGCATCAAATGATTCAGGTGTGCAACTAAAAGGTTTACTATTACATTACACCTCAGCCCACAAAACACCCTTACACCAAGATTACAGTCTAGCTTCAAGGCTATATAAGGGGTTGGGCTCAGGTGGGTTGACATAAAGGCTAAGGCTAAGGTTGATAAGGGATCACAGGTGCTAGGGCTGAGGGCGATTGAGGTCAGAGACGAAGGCTGCTGGGTTGTGGGTTGGTAGGGTTATCGGCCGGGTTCTTGATTACAGAATCGATGGTTCGTAAGGTTATTTTGGATTCTGGGGTTGAGGGTTGTAGGGCCTTGTATAGCCAAAAAAGCCCGATTACCGAAGCCTCAAGACCATGAAACCGAACATCCAAAGACCTCCCCTGTTCCTGCATGCTCGTCTCAATCCTAACCTCTAGCCCTAAGCCCGCTGAAAACCTGAAACCCAAAAGACCTCACATCGCAAAAAATGCATCTGCTAGACAAGGCACCGATGGGGGCAACACATACTTGTTGCACGTAGGCTTAGGGGCAGGTGCTTCGGGCTGTGCTTCGGATTCGGATGTCGGCGACACTGGATCGGATAGAACCTTCTTCGGAGGGCTATTGAGATCAAGCCTCAGCTTCTTGACAATAGCCCCGAGATCCCGTGAGCCACTCTTGGCCTTCACCTTCTGCAGGATCTCCCTTAAGTGTATCATGTTTTGCAAGAGCCGGTTCAGGCTTGTTCAGTCTGGTACAATGCTTTGTTAAAATCATAGTTCCTGGGCATCGCATGAGCCAAGGTGCTGCAGACGATGAGGACGATCCCCTTTCGGAGGGGTTGAAGACGAAGGCAGGGTCTTCTTCGAAGCCTCAGATCAAGATGGGGATCGCCCTCTTATCCGATCAACCCTTCGGGATGCAATGCAGCCTCTGTTCACCTTCAACTGATCCCCAGAGTCAGCTTACTGCAAGCCACATTCAGTCCAGATACTGGTGTGTTCATGGATTCATGTACACTGAGGGATGATAAGCTGTCAAGCTCATTGGTGTCCACTTCTGATGCACTGTCATCGCTGGAGTCCTCTCGCATTTCTAATTATTAAGCGACAAGAAGACTCACATGCAAGCACGAGCGAACTGCTGAAGGCATCCTCCGAGTCTGCCTGGTTCTTCTTGCGCGGAAGGAAAGGGAGTAGCTCCGTCTTGAGCTCTTGCATGGCCTTCATGTTGGATGCATCCGTTTTCCGACAGAGCTTCTTGAAGAGGGAAGCCTTGCAATCATTAGCGAGCCAGCAGAAGAGTCTAGGCTATGATTGTGGATGGTCCTATATAAGCCCAGATATGTTTCAGTAAGGGTCTGACAAGCTTCCGCGTGGCATTTGCACATCGGAGAGACCAATCCTTGACACTAGCCGCCTGGGTGCTCACCCCTCTGGGGGTTAGATTCTTCACCTTGTACCAGTGTAAGATTGCATTGCTGATGATGTGGGCCGAATATCGCTTGCGCTTGCGCGAGGAGCCGCGGATCACAGCAGCGACAACCTCGACTTCAGCCGGTGCCAGCAGCAGCAGCAGCAGCAGCATCAGCAGCAACAGTAGCAGCAGTAGTGTACAAGAATTGTAGCAGCAGACACCAGGCAGTCTGGACCAAGACTAGCTCCAACACATATTCCCTTAAAAACTAAGCCTAAACCCGAATCCCTAGACCCTAGACCTTAATCCTAAAGCCGTCTTGGACTGACCAAATAAGTATGCTATGTATCCAAATACCCCCACCCAGCTTGACACATGTCACAAAACAAACACACTGTAAAGTACGAATACATGTTACGTACACACAGACACTCAGAGGTGCATGTCAAGCTCTAGGTTTTGGCACGTCGCAGCAACGACATACCTTGTAGTGTGCAAGCAGACTTCATGCTGTGTATACTGTTGGCCCGTCATGTACTGCTAATTAATTTAACAGACTAAAAAATCAAGAACTTCTAGAAACCTGCATGCCTCAGAAACCCTCTGAAACGAATAAGCCCTGGGCCCGGGGGTTGTTGATCACATCCTTCCGGGACACACTCGTTTTGGATCGCAAAAGGCGACCGGTTCTGTCAATCAACAGATTGAATCCGACCTCGGCTCGGCTTCATTGTAATGAGAGCGTACGGACAAGGATGGTATGATCGGTCGATATGAATACATCCCAAGTCTCATTTTGAAGGCTGGGTTCTTGTTGAAATTTCGAAGACATGCACTTGACCTCCTCATGAAACTCGGGGCTGCAATCTGGTAGATCATCAGTATCCATACTCAGCATGGTCGAGAAGTCTCTGAGTCTTTGAAGACCCAGAGAAAAAAACTACTAATTAGATTGCCGATCGAGAACGTTTTGAATTTCCACAAAGATGTGCGAATCCAAATAACATTCTTATTCTTTGCACAGTCAAGGTAAGATGCTAGAACATACACCCAGGTCGAATGAAGTACAGATGTCAAGACACACTCTCGAATCGGCACTGCTGCAAAACCATCCAGCGGCAGAGGTTCACAGGGGTCGCAGTTTGAATCACACATGCAGCAACACATGCATGAGCACATGTATTCAGACCACATCACCCGTGTACATGGGAAATGCATGGAGTGGCGGGAGGCACCTGTCCACAAGTCGTCCTCCCACTTGAGCTCAGCCAAAGTGCGACCACGGGCCTAGCACGGGAAGCATGCGTGGCGAGGCACCTACAAATCGCCAGCCACACCTTCATATTGATGTCAGTCGACCATCGAAGATACACTCCAGGATTGCACCTGGCTATTTGTTAAGGCATAGCCCCTACAATTCTGTGTGAAAGCCTCGTGTCAAGCCCCGTGTCCATATCATTATGTCGTGCTAGAGGCCGGCACCTCACCGGCTCGAGTCCATGGCCAGCTTCACATCGACCCTTTTCTTTGTTAACATACCATGGTGAAGCTTTCCAGTGGTCCGATACATATGATGTGTGATCAGATCATGAATCTGCTGCGACTGAACTATTGCCCGTGCGGACATGAACCACTATGCAAAACAGAGTAGGGCTGATGCTGCTGCAGTTGAATCCATTTTGGCTTTTTCCACACACACTTCGAAAGCTGGGCACCAGCTCGTCTCGAACCATGCACCGATCATGTAGTATCTGATCTTTACAGGAGTCAACCTGCAGCCTATCCCGAAGAAAACTTCCATTTTGGAACACGATTCAACTAGTGACTAGTCTTTTGTTTCGGTTTCTTGTAGACATATCGACTTAAATTACAAGCTGGGAAATGCTCCTGCAAGCAAACTGAGCTGTCGTCTACTTCGCACACCTGAGAGTTCACACTACAAAAGCCATATAGCCTCAAGCTGACTAGAGGTCCTACGTGTATCGTAAATATAATAGAACCTACAGATTCCTGGGCCTTCAGCAGCATCTAGCTTGGGGCTGCGAGCTTGCAGGTTTAGCAGGCTTACCAGTTCATGGTTTCAGGGCTTGAAGACTCCACAGATAACAGCTTCAGGGGATTCTAGTGAAGTTATTTCAGGAAGCATGTGGGCCTGCGAGTTGGCTGTTGGGAGTTGTTTTCCTCAAGATCAACAAAGGTAATGAAGACCGCTTAAGCACCACAAAGCTCAGGTCTGAAAGTCGCAAACACCGAAGTCTTAATCCAAACTCTCACTCAGATCGCAACCACTGCTACAAACATCAAGAAGTGCTAACATTTTGTGAGTATTTGGGGAGTTGGAATTCAGTTGAGCCGGCTTAAGCTTTGGTTTAACACGAACACGAAATTACAACTTCAGTGACAATCACTGTGCAATAAGCATCTCTGCTGTCGATGGAAGGAACCTTCGCTTTATTCATTTAGTCTTATGTCTTTAGGACAATATATCCTGGGTTCGAGTACAGACGTAGACACGACTAGTCTGAACCACACTCTACCAAGTTTTTCCCAGTTGCTAAATCACTCACTGGACACAGAATCTAGCTGAAAGTTAAGTAAACCATCCCAAGCAAATAAGTGTAAGCCCGACGGCTATATAGAGGCCCAACCCAAAAGAGTACTCGAAGCTTCGACACCAAACATAAAAACAAAGACTCCAGCTTCAGGGGCTTCGTGACTCCAAGGGTATCGGTTAGAACAGTTACAACACAGTAGGTTTGGGACTGTCTTGCTACCCCAACAGTTTTCGAAAGCTTTGAAGAAATCATGCAAGGACATGGTAGACATTTGGAAGCTAAAGAACAATTCGTACCTGACTTCAGCACACCATCAAACCTAATCCTATCTCCTCAAGACCCGAAAGCAGTTTCGTACTTCAACTCCGGGGCCGAGACTTCGTCTAGACTCCATTAATGCATATCCACTGCTGAGGGTTGCAACATTGCACGACAACAATTGCTATACACCGGCATATGTCGCTAACCATGGAGATAAATGTTGCATATATACCTATTCCTGACATGGTGCGGTTAGCTTTTGAGTACCTATAGCGAGAAAGTGTATTAGTATCTCGGCACAATGTTTCAACTAAATAACGAATATATGCCGAATAGAATAGATTAACTGGCTTCTCCCAAATGGTTGGGCAATCGTTTGCAGAAGCAAACCGAGCAGTGACCTTTAAATTAGTGCGCACAGAGGTTTGCCACCTCATGAACAAGCTCCAGCCCTCCACGAAGACCGAAACCCCGAAACTTTTGCCGCGAAACCTGGTATCAAAATGTTCAAAGTACTGAATTATAACCTGCGAAATCGTAAATGCTAAGACATCAGCTGTCAGTCCAAGCACACAACCGATACACCAGTTGTAAATACAATTAGTATAATGGAATCTACACGATCGGCATACCTCGATCAGCGTTAAGCGCTGAAGACCTTTCGTTTTCATTTCAACATTATGCTGCAAACATAACTAATCAGACTTGTCAGGTTTTTACACGAAAGTGGTCTTACCGTTCTACCCCTATGCATATACCCCAAATTCTTAAATACCATATCAACAACCAAAGCCAATAATATCCCTAAACCAACATCCTTGAAGCCAACCCCACAATAGCCCCAAACCCTTAAGATCCTGAGGCTTGTGAATAAGGCCCAAACCCCGCAGCCCGGACCCTTCAACTTTGCCAACGGCCAGGCCGGGCCAGACCGACCCAAAATACACGAGTCATACATTGCAATACACATGTTGGATATTGCACAGGACCAAGAGACTCCGGACTTGCTGTTTTTTGGGGTTATTTAAATTCTAAGGCGGGTGATCTGGCACTACACTCTCTTGCGTCGATATGTTCGTACAAACATGAATAGGGTGATCACAAAATGCTTATCGACCAGGCAAGTGACAAACATTGCTTCACTGGCCTCCCCTCCAGTAGCGGCATATGCAAAGTCCAGGAGAGTATCAGAGTGAGTCCAATCCTGGTAAACGCCCGAAGGTAAAATCACAATCTTGGTCCATCGATGACGTTGACAGTCAACCCCATATTCTGTATATATATATATGTATAAACGAAGAGCTATTTTTTACAGAATGGACCGTGTGATCGGATTCACCCTTTGGGACTTTTCCAGGATAGTTCCCAGCCCCTATACACCCTGTGGATTTCGAGCACCCCAGCACAGCGCATTAGCTCATGGCCTGTGCTGTCATATGCCTTCAAAGGCACGTTGGCTCCAAGGTGCTTGCCTGCCCCACACCCGGCCAGCGGTGTGTCCGTCATGCCCGAGGATCAGTATTAACAGACTTGCCTCGAGTGCAAGCCGGATGGGTAGGGCCACACACGCAAGCATGCAAGCTGTCACAGCATCGATACAAGACAACAAATCATGAACTGTTGGGAGTATCTGCATTTCAAAGCCGGCCCTGCACCAGAGATGCGAAGTCTTCCGGACAGCAGTACATGAGCATCGAGGCATCATGAGCATCAACAACCCACAAGTAGTGCAACATGAGCAATATCGGCTTTAGCACGGTATTTACCTGCCGAAGGTTCCTTGAAGATACTATATGTTTGTACACATGAACCTGCTAACAAAAACAAGGAACTGCCTATGAAGTGCGGTCTGTTTAGAGTCGAAGTGGAAACCTTCCCGACATGTTGCACATTACTTAAGATATCATCAGGACAATCGGATAGACAATACGTTCTTCTACTTGAGTAATCCATCACATGTACCATGGTGCATCAGAATCTGCACAGTTATTCGACATCCACATGGATTTCAGAATTAAGTGCAGATGTAACTTGGACTTAAAATTACATCACTCATGCTGGAAGTCATTATAGATCTACTACCATTTTTCGAAAATAGCTTAGCTTAAGTGCCTTTGGAGAAGATACTTAATATAAGCACCTTTTCAACTTTACACAAGGCCTTACTTTTAAGTGTCTTTCCGACCTCTAGGTTAGGTCCTCAGGAAGGGCTAACTTATCCTGGGCATCCAGGATGCTAAGAGGCGGAACGCCTTCCCATAAAGGATGGCTGAACGTTATTTGACTCTTACCAATCCCATCCGCCCAAGTAAAAGCGTCGAAGTG